>JAAGKR010000416.1:133888-202799 GCA_011419295.1 Clarias macrocephalus
CTTCTATCATTCTACCACCCAAAGCAAATAAATTAATAATAACTAGATGAATGTAAATATGCTAGTAATCATCGTTGCAGGTGAAGGGGTGCATTTAAAACATGAAGCAGATGAATCTTTGGGTGAGGCAAGTATGCATGATCCATGGTTCCCATCCCCGCCTTTGAGCCGGAAGTCAAACAAAATGTGTAACAGCACAAGAAGCCACTAACAATAGAGTTACGTCATCTGCCTTCTGATAATGCCAGAACACCATACTGCAGGTACAAAACATACAATTAAATGGCCTAGTCAAGGTTTTGATTGTATCTGACATGTAGGATCATGTAGAATAAAAGCTAGTAGGATGAAAAAAAAAACGGTAAATAGCTAAAGAAGCTATTGCTCTGACCATTCAGGCCACTCATTCATATTATTTTATACTTGCATGTTCTGATCTGTTTTTTTTTTTTACTAATGTAGCTATAAGATCCTTTCCTCAGATCCATCAGCCATACATAACGTTACAACACAAAACTCCTCATATTAAACACCATTAGAGAACATTTCTTCCCACTTCACACATAATTTACCATCCTGTTGTCATTTAGAACACTAAAAATGTCTGTAGTTGGCGGAAGTATGTTGTGTTGTTTATTCATCACTGAGCATGGTGTGTGTGTTTTGGAAAATAACATTCAATTTTGGCTAAGCTGTTATGTGGAGCTTATATAAATAAGTAAAAAGTAAATGTAAAAAGCAGGTTAAGGGCCTCCGAGTGGCGCAGTGGTAAAAGCGCTCGCCCTATCATCCGGAGATCGCGAGTTCGATTCCCGGGTGGTGCTGTAACCTCTCGCAGCCGGAGGTCTAGAGAGAGCTGATTGGCCGAGCTCTCTCAGAGGGGAGGGATGAGAGGTACTTAGTGCTCCCACATTAATCACGGCTCTACAGCAAATCAGGGGCGTCTGTGAGCTCACGCAACGGAGGGAGCGGATAGCGCTGTCCTCCGAGTATGTTACGCCGCCCCCAACGGTGCACGAGCGAGCAGTTCGAAAAGATGCGGTCGGCTGGCGTCACGTGGTTCGGAGGAAACACGTGATAGTCTTCGGCCCTCCCGGCTGAATGGTAGTAGTAGCCTTAATGTGGGAGCCCCCTAGTGACGGGGAGGAATTGGACACGACTAAATTAGGGAGAAAATCGGGGAAAAATCCAAAAAAAAAAAAAAAGCAGGTTAATACTCACAAACAATAATAATAATTAAAAAAAAAAACATCCAGCTTGATACTAACATTGGGCATTCCAGTCAAAATGTCTGATCTTGTGAATAGTTAAGTAATAGTATAGGAGGAAATGAACTTAGCTTAGCTTAAAATCTTCTAGCTAGGAGTCTTAGCTTAAGACTGAAAAAACTCAAAAACAAGAACAAAAACTCTTCTCAATGAGGAGTGAGGGATGTTCCCAATTGCTAGGTATGAAGCATTCTTCTGAAGACTGAATGGATGTCATTTTAAAAAACATAAATAAATTTTAAAAATAAAAAATGTGCGGGTCGACCTGCAAACATACTATTAGGTAAGATGATTAAAGATATTGCTGGTTGCAGGCAGGCAAGCTCATGAGTAACAAAATATATTTAGCCTGCCTAATTAATAAACTTACAGGAAAAAAACAACAACATGTTCTCTTCCCTCTTTCTGTCACGCTTTCTGTCAAACTCACACACACATACACACCACACGCACAGGCAGATTTATTATTAGTGGTTCACTTTTTCCCCTACATGGTATCTGTAGCTTCTGTTATCACTGTACCTACACCGCTGGCAGAAAAACTCTTTTATACTTTTGTCATAAGTTTGGGACAATTAGTTTAATTTACATTTCAGAAATCAGGCAACATATTCATGAAAATTTGCTCCTAGTGATAAAATTTTAGAACTGTGGGTGTTTCTCAAAACTTCTTCATAAAATTTAAGAATATATCCTAATAAAGTTGAAAATAATTTATGAAGCACCCTAACCCTCAAAAGAGCTCCTAAGATGAAAAAGGAGTAATGGGGGTAGCAAGAATGACTTTTATACTTGCTTCCATGTTTGCTGCATACAAACCAACCCTGGCACATAAATGGACATGCTTGGAATCCAAGTAATTGAAAAGAGCGGAGAATTTTTTTTTTTCTCCACTTACTGTAGGCAAATGTATGCCTGTTATTTCAAATTAAATTTGAGAATGTACTTTATTAGCACTAGACTGATAAATGTGACAGAGGACAGCAAGGGAGAACTTTACTCCTTGTCCCTTCTCTAAGAAGAGGGGGAATATAATAAATGTAGCTAATAAATAAAAAGATAAAAATAAAAACCAATTGTTTCAGACTTGAGAGTTTTCTGAACTGAAGAGTTTTCTGGTGTAACTGAAAGTAACTGAAGTGTAAACAAAAGCCAGTTAAGGGGAAAAGATCCTGTAATAATAAATGTGCCTGCACGTGTGATGTGTATGTGTGTGTGAGTGTGTGTGTGAGAGAGAGAGAGAAAGCAGAAAGTGTTTTTCTGTATGTTTATTAATAATTATGCTAAATCTGAATACACTTTGCCAGTCATGGTCCCTCCCACCCACAATTTGCAGTTTTTAATAATTTAATTAAAAAAAATTTGACAAACCAACCAAATCATTAATTTTTTTTTGTTGTTCTTGTTTTTGACATCCATTCACAGTCTTCAGTAGAAATGATGTTAAGCATTTAAACTCTGAGACTAGACAAATCTGTGATGTTCCTCCTAATTACAATGCAATTTCTTGTGTTTCATCCCACAAGCTGCTAACTATAAACAGACAGTTGGTTTATTTACAATTATTGTGCACATACAGTATGTGTGTGCATAACCAAAAATGGAGAAATATTTTTAAAAGGCCTTCATTACACACTGCTGTAATGGTTGCACCAAGCGCAATTCTGTCGGGAGTCTGATACTTTCCACTGGCAATCTTGCCAGGATTTCCACAGGATTTTTCTGGAAAAAATAAGGGAAATGAAATCAAACCAATAAATTGTATTTGGCACATACAGAACCATACAAAAAAAAAAATAGTGGATTTAACTATGAACCATGTAAACCATTTACTTTCGCATTGAAGTTTGAGATCAATCCACTGGGTTCCATTACAGGTGATTTTATTCAGACCTGGTCGTCTCACAGGCACATAAGCAGTGGCACATATGAGCTTTACAGTGGAGCCATCAGGAAATGAGTGACTGTTTGATTCAACACTTTCTCACATTGTGCTGAGAAGATCAAAACAAATCAGACATATTAGTGATGAGATAAAATATTATTACATCAAATCTAAAAAACATTTGTACTGTATGACCTGCACTTTGCTTTTTTTCTAACTTCCTAAGCATTACAAGATACTAACCTCCAATCTTTAATATAACAAAAGAAAAAGAATTCTGACATTATTTTAAATGTAGTACAATTAAACTGTATACAGTTGAAAAATCTGCATCAGTAATAGCTAACTGTATGAAACAGATCTCACCTTGGACAATTACTGCAGTTATGAGAAGCACAGAGATGATGACCATGCAGCACAACATCTTCAACTGTAAAAATCAAGACTTCTTTTGATTGTAGACTTCGATAATACACAAACCTCCTCCTGAGAGTTCTTGATTTGCCTAGATGGTATAAAGGGTTCCTCTTCACCAGATAAAGGCTTTTCCACTTCAGTTGTTCTCTGAGATCTCCCAGGGCTTTTGGTGTTGCTAAGTTCACTGAGGTACACACATTCTTTTCTTTTCTTCTTTTCCACTCCCAAAGATTTTGTTGATGACCCACCAACAGAGTGTCTTTGACAGCGCTCAATGTTAGGTGTTTTAATGAAATATGTATTCACTTTCCTTGTCATCTGTTACCTTCCAGCTCTTTTGGTGTTGCTAAAGTCACCAGTACGTGATTTCTTTTTAAGAATGTTTATTCTTCCTATTTGGGCACCTCTTTAGGCCACACACCGAGAGCTCCCCATAAACAGCTACTGAAGATAAATTCAACACTTGGAATCAACTCCAGACCTTTTGTTATGACATACTGTAAGAGGACATGGGCCACAACTGGCCATCAAACTCTTTATCAGTTTATTAATTTTAAGCCTGTGAAAATGGAGTGACTAATGTAAAAATATGGCTGGAATTAAAATTTTCTTTTGACCATGTATACACCGTCATACGAATTGAATCCATTCCAGAGTTCTTAAGGCAAAATTTTGCAATGCGAAACGTATTTACCCATAGGCAATAATGTAAGTGAAAAGAATTTGTTAGAGCCACCCAAAATATTACCAATATTACCAATTTCCAACACTATGATTATGTTCTTATAACACTGTAACACATGAAACTAATGAATAGCGCTGTGAATAAAATTTTGATTCAAGTAAATTTTATTTTTAGCATTGTAAGTTTCAATATAATTGTATAGCACAAACATTGAACATTTGTTTCAAATCAAATATATTTTAGGTTTTAAAATGTTAAAAACTATTAAAAAACATCTATTTAATGCTGAAATTTGTTGTTAATTATTTAAATGTCAGACAAAGTAATACTCTATTTTGCTGCCAATCTTCTGCTCCACACATACGTCCAGTAGGTGAAGGTATAGTAGAAAGAAACAATACAGAATGCACACAAAATGCAAACTTGTGATAGTTAAATTCAATTAATTAAATCAACTAATTAATGTAAATGAATCTACCAGCAAATGATTGCTTCAGTTGCACAGGTCGACCAATTATAATGTTTTTTAAAGGCAAAGAACAATATATAAATATTTCATAAACATTGACCAGCATGGTGGCTTAGTGGTTAGCACTGTCGCTTCCCACTTTAAGGGTTTTGGGTCCTAATTTCAACTTTGCTCTGTGTGTGGAGTCTGCATGTTCTCCCCATGCTTATTGGGTTTCCTCCCACAGACCAAATACTTGCGGTTTAGGTTGTCTGGTCTTTCTAAATCTCCCATAGTGCACTGTTGGGTGTGCATGTCTATGTGTGTGATTGTGTCCTGCAATTGGCTTGGCATTCAAGTCGAGTTTCTGATGTATAGCATTTCTTTAAAAACCACAAGACATTTAGCCTATCCAGGACCAACCAACATTTGTATTTCATTAAACATGTGAGCAGTTGATGGGTTAAGGGACCAACAGGGACAGCTTGGCAGTCATCGGATTTGAACCTAGGACCTTCCAAACTCTAGTCCAACACCTTAACCACTGTGCCATCCCGGACCTTTGCATGCATGGTACATTTGCATGTACAGTACACAGAGGTAAAGGTGATTACAGATAGGATCTTTCTGAAGCTGTAGTTAAAACAAAAGGATATTTGATATGCTTGATGTTTAAAAGTTCCATGAATGTAAATGGGCTCCTTCTCTTTTTATTTCTTCAGATGTCTCATTAATGTTATGCCTGTTTTCGCTTACCAGTGAAAAGAAGAAACAAATGGCATGAAACTGCTAGAAAAAAATCTACCAGTTTTATCTTGGTTTCCTCAATGCATATTTAAGTTCCTCTTATATGAAGTACAAAAAACTCTGCGGTGATGCACAGGAAGTGAGGGTGCAATGCGTTTAACGCACGGGTGGCACCACAGTCACATGGACACGAGACGTGGTCTTACAGAAAAAGAGTCATTTTATTTAGGATAATGGGGAAGGATAGGGTTTGAGGAGGGAGGAAAAAAGGGGAGGAAAGTGATGACGGTGAGCTTGTGTGGGTCTGCAGGCGGTGCCCAGCTGCCATGCAGGCACAAGGCTAGCGAGCAATGGCACCGGGAGGGTGTTAGAGTGGGCCCGCATGGGCAGTGGCAGAGGTGGAAAGAATTATAAACTTTTGTACTCAAATACAAGTACTATTACATCAGTGAAATTTTACTCAAGTACAAGTAAAATTACCATTATAAAAATCTACTCAAGTAAAAGTAAAAAGAAGCTCATTAAAATATTTACTCAAAGTTACCTAAGTACTTTTTTTAATAGCGAGGGTGGGATGGGGGATTCTGGTGTAGTTAAAAAAGACAAGTGGATATAAATCTCAAACTAGTTGTTTTTAATTGAAGGAACACATTTGCATAATAAAGCTGTTGCCTTTCTTGTGCTTGAAATCAAAATGGTCGCTTAAATATGGTGTGACGCTTTGCGCGGGATAGCCTAGGGAAAAAAGAGCTCAGAGCCGAGAATAACGTTCAGCACAAGACATTTATCGGCCTCTTTCAGTGTCACAAAATCATAATATAAAACATAAAGTAAAAGAAAAGTGTAAAAGAATGAAGAGTGTTTGGGGGGGGGGGGGCAGCACACCTGAGCACCTTCACTGTTCCCTCCTTCTCACGTACACACCTCCGCGTCGCACACACTGGGGGAGGGGCAGCAACTCTTAAAAGGGCAAAATACATACATACATACTGTGGTGTACAACGTAGTAGTGGCCGTTACAATGGCCAGGGGTTTGCTTCATAAGAATTAGATGGCATTTTGCTTTCAGCTGGGTTTGCATCACTGCCATCTGTTTTGTCCGTCTCCATCGTTCTTGTGAGTTTTGCGCGTTTGTTTTCCCCGCACATCAATCAATCAGTGCAGTGGTTTCTGGGGTGCAATTATTTTTCCTTCCACGTTGCATTATTTTCAAAGTACAAGACTTCAATCAAAACATACCTAAGTAAAAGTAAAATTACAGATTTTAAAAACTACTTTACAAAGTACACAAAAAACTACTCAATTACAGTAACGCGAGTAAATGTAATTCATTACTTTCCACCTCTGGGCAGCTGCTCCTGCCTGCTCCCTCAAATGGCTCCTCTTTGCTGACTGGCCAACTGGCCCCTCCCAGCTCACCTTGGGCGTGGCCACAGACAGGAGTCCCTCGTGACGTCCAGAACCAAGCACACCATTGTTTTTCTTGTGAAATTCCCAATAAGTTTGATGTGTAACATGACCCTCTTCCTATTGAAAAAACAAAAGTTGGATCCAAGATGGCCAACTTCAAAATGGCCACTATGGTCACCGCCTATCTTGAAAAGTTTGCCCCCTCACATACTAATGTGCCACAAACAGGACGTTAATATCACCAACCATTCCCATTTTATTAAGGTGTATCCATATAAATGGCCCATCCTGTATTGTTTTGCTAATTTGGGTATCTAAGACATTAAAAGATAAATACCTGTATATAAACACATATTTATTATATTTATTTAGATTCTGCCCAAACAAATTACAATGAGGTGCTTGTTTTGCAATAAGGTGGAGACAGTTCTGTTTGTAACAGTGGAGCAGAAGAATTGACAGGTACAAGAAAAATACTGACATCACGCATCAAGAGAAAGATGGATGGTCACATACCATCAAGCAAATTCGAGCTGTTTGCTTTTTTGCAAAATGAGTGGTATGCCAAGACGCATGAAAGCTGTAATTGCAAATCAGGGTTATTATTCCACCAAATACTGATTTCTTAATGTTATTTAGCCAAAGCCCTCTGGTTACTCGTGGCGGAGCTGCTACTGTAGCCAGTAAACTTGCCAAGATGGCGGCGGAAAACCAGGTTGTAAGCAGCTCACTTGGACCCATAAGGGTCTTGCCAGACGTCTTGTCACCGAGTCAGCCTTTTGTGATATGTTTTCACCATTTTCGGGAGAGGGAGATGGTGTTGCGTTGGGCTAGGCAAAACGAACTGAAATGCGGGGAAGCAACAATACGGGTGTACCCGGATGTCAGCAAAGAACGTACTGCAACGTACGTCCTGGAATCTGTGTCAACCATCCCACTATACAATACAAAGAATGTACTGCAAAGAAACTAGCTACATTCAACTAAGTTAAGCAAGCCCTTTATCAGAAAAGAGTGAAGTTTAGGCTTCTTTTCCCTGCCCGCCTGCAAGTTTCGTTCGAGGGTGAAACACTCACTTTTGAGACTCCAGAGGATGTGCATGCTTTTTATAATGAGCGAGTGAAGGATAAAGAACAGGTTAGGGCACGATGATTCTCACCGCTATTCACACAGAGGTTTTTTTTTTTTTTAAACACTTGTTTGGATGAACCCATTTGCTCATGCCGCAGCCGTCCTGTTGCTGGTTAATTGATTTTCTATGGGAGTGGATTAAGCACTGGACCCCTAGTGTGAAGAAGGTGCCCAGGACGTACTTTAAGTTAACCTGGATTTAATGTTGCGTTTTTGGTCATCTTGTTTGACTTTTTGTGGTGTTTTTTTTTTTTTCATTATTATTGTTTTATTTAATTATTGATTTTTAATTGATTTTCAACTGTGATGCTTAGTTTCCTTAGAGGAGTCAAATAGGGTGACGAACTGATTCCCTGCTTACCTTAGTTAATGTTTAAGGTTGAAGTTGACGCACTATAATTTCATGTTGCTCCCTATGGAAGCGGTGTAAATTCTTATATGTTATGCACTAGAACAAGAGAAGGTTATGGAAGCAGAAAACGTTACCATGGTAGGATTCTCTGTGGGGGGTGGGGGTGGGAGGAGGGATGTGTTCATATATATATATATATACCCCTTTTTGAGTGTGTGTGTGTGTGTGTGTGTGTGTGTGTGTGTGTGTGTGTGTGTGTGTGTGTGTGTTTTTTTTTTTTCCCCTTTTTGTTTGCTCGGAAGCA
This sequence comes from Clarias macrocephalus, assembly GCA_011419295.1. Taxonomy (NCBI): domain Eukaryota; kingdom Metazoa; phylum Chordata; class Actinopteri; order Siluriformes; family Clariidae; genus Clarias; species Clarias macrocephalus. The sequence goes on from JAAGKR010000416.1 coordinate 142,536, forward strand.
ACATCAATCTTGGAAGAGGTGCTACTCCTTGTTTCTTTACTAAATGATGAAAGTGTTCGTTTCATTTCCTGGAATCTGAAGGGTGTCAACCATCCCACTAAACGTAATAAGGTAATGACACATTTAAAACATCTTAGGGGTGATATCCTCTTTTTACAGGAGACTCATCTCTGCTCCACAGACGTTAACCGTATAAGGCGACCGTGGATTGGTTATGTATTTCATTCTAAGTTCCCAATAAGGGCGAGAGGCGCAGCCATTCTTATACACAAGAATGTTCCATTTGAGTTGTCCAATTTTATTGAAGACAGTAATGGCCGATTTGTAATTATTTCAGGCAGATTGTGTGGCAAACCTGTGATTATGGCATGTGTTTATGGGCAAATTATATCGTATGTCTCAACTTTGAGGAGGGCAGAAAGGGCGGAGTCTGAGGTGCTCACCAAAGAAATATTCAGAATTGATGGGTTATATGCCTTGGACCCAACTCCTGCTCTCTACAAAGAACGGCTTCAGCTTCAGTCTAAATTTGATTTACTTTCCAGAAATAAAACATAAAAGCAGTTATTCCTAGCTAAACAATGGTTCTTTGAAACTGGGGACAAAGCAGGAAGATTACTGGCACAGCAAGCACGTGCTGCTGCATTGTCCAGAATGATTCCCAAGATTAGATCGGCTTCTGGCGAGGCCACCACCGATCCTATTGAAATAAATAAGATATTTAGTGCCTTCTACTCTAACCTCTATTCCTCAGAGCATCCTGTAGATGTTTGGGCTGGAGATAACCCCCTAAACACGATTGTTTTCCCCAAAATAAATGAAGATTTGTCTGGAGAGCTGGGCGATCCAATTTCTACTGAGGAGGTACAGGAGGCAATTATGTCACTTCAAAATGGTAAAACTCCAGGCCCCGATGGGTTCATGGTTGAGTTTTTTAAACTACTTTCTGTCATCATTGCACCTGTTCTTCAGAGTATGTTTAATGAGTCTTTCATGAAGGGGCATTTGCCTCCCACCTTGCTGGAGGCCTCTATTTCTCTCCTACTTAAGAGTGGTGGAGACCCTCTAGCATGTAGCAGCTTTAGACCCATCTCCCTCTTAAATGTGGACCTAAAGATTTTATCCAAGATTCTAGCCCAACGCCTACAACGGGTCCTTCCCGGTGTGATATTAACGGATCAAACAGGCTTCATGCTTGGAAGGCACTCATTTCATAATACAAGGCGGCTTCTGAATCTCATTAGTACTCCCAGCTCACGCACTCCGGAGGTGGGGGTTTCTCTGGATGCGGAGAAGTTCTTTGACAGGGTTGAGTGGAGATTTCTTTTTTTTGTCTTGCGGAAATTTGGTTTTAGTCCGGAATTTGTATCCTGGATTAAGCTGCTTTACACCTGTCCAGTTGCCTCAGTTCACACTAATGGACTACAGTCTGCCCCATTCCCCCTTTACCGTGGAACTAGACAGGGCTGCCCCCTTTCCCCCCTTTTATTTGCCTTAGCTATCAAACCCCTAGCCATCTGGCTGCGACAAGAGGAGAGATTTGAAGGTATTGTCAGAGCTGGGAGAGTTCATAAACTATCAATGTATGCTGACGATCTCCTTCTGTATATGTCCAATCCAGAAGCCTCTCTCCCTGTAGTTTTAAGTATCCTTGAGAAATTTGGGTCATACTCAGGCTATAAACTTAACCTCCATAAGAGTGAAGTCCTTCCTATCAACTCATTGGCCAAAGACATCCCTCCATCTTTTTTACCTTTCAAATACGCTGTGGATAGATTTAGGTACTTGGGAGTGATTATTACAAACCCAACTAATCTTCTTTTCCTCAAAAACTTTACCCCTCTTTTGGAGAGGTGTAAACTAGACTTTAAAAGATGGTCTGGTCTTCCACTATCTCTGGTGGGTCGTGTTAATTTGGTCAAAATGGTGGTCTTACCCAGGTTCCGATATCTGTTTTCACATATCCCTGTCCTTATAAAAAAGTCCTTCTTTATGTTGCTCGATCAATTAATAAGTTCTTTCCTTTGGAGTAATAAAAATCTGCGCATTAGAAAATCAGTACTTCAGCTCCCAAAAGATCGCGGTGGCTTGGCACTGCCTAATTTTTTACACTATTACTGGTCTTGTAACGCTCAAAAACTTTTTACTGGGTCTCCAATACAACAGAGGGGCTCCCAGTATGGATGGACATGGAACTTGCATCCTCTAAGTTTTCTCTTTCCTCCATGGTTTGCGCCCAACTCCCGTTGGCCCTCTCCAACTTTACTTCAAACCCTGTGGTGTCTAACACTCTTAGAATCTGGACTCAAACTAGGAAAAGCCTGGGTCTTCATAGGGCCTCAGACCTCTCCCCTATTGTAAACAATTTCCTATTCTTACCCTCTTGCACTGACTTGACTTTTCACACTTGGTCCGACAAAGGGCTAACGAAAATTAAAGACCTTTATAGCCAAGGTTCTTTCATGTCTTTTGAGGAACTTTCGAGAAAATTTAAGTTGCCTAAAATCCACCTATTTCGTTTTTTCAGATAAGACACTTCATTTGGAATCAGAACCCCAAATTCCCTAGTCGACCTCCAGAAACCTTGGTTGATTCATTATTAGCTCTTGACCCTCAACAAAAGCGATTAATCTCCAACATTTACAGCCGTATTAATTCATCAACTGATAGCTCAACACTCATTCTCAAAAATTCTTGGGAGCAAGAGCTTGGAATCTCGCTGTCTGATGAATATTGGCAACACGTCTTACAATTGGTTCATTCTTCCTCAATCTGTGCGAGACACGGTCTCCTACAATGTAAAGTTGTAAATAAAGTTCACTATACAAATTCGAGGCTAGGATGGATTTTTCCTAATGTGACTGGCTCGTGTAACAGATGCAAACAGTCTCCAGCCAACCACTCTCACATGTTTTGGTTCTGCCCCAGACTAGCCACATTTTGGACTGAAATCATTAAAACTATTAGTAAGGCATACAACACAGTTATCCCCCCCTGACCCACTTTTAGCTATGTTCGGCACCACCCTACAACCATGTACCTCCAAAATCCTGCCATCTGTTCTTGCCTTTGCCACCCTTTTGGCCAGGCGATTGGTACTCCTTAAGTCAAGTCAAGTCAAGTCAATTTTATTTATATAGCGCTTTTAACAATTGACATTGTCGCAAAGCAGCTTTACACAATAAAAAGAAGTAAGTCTGTATGCAATGTGTATGAATCAAAATGATAAGATTGTCCCTCAAGTGGAATCAATCTCAACCTCCAACTCATAATAGATGGGTGAAAGAAATGTTTATGTCCATTAAACTTGAGAAGCTTAGGTTTTCCCTTAATGGCTCATTAAATTTGTTTGAAAGGACTTGGAGGGCTCTCTTAAAACATTTTGATTCTTTGACATCTCTTCCTGACTGTGCTGACTGAGCAACCCCCCCCCCTTTTTTTTCTTTTTTTGGGTTGTTTGTTTGTTTTGTTTTACACTTTCGTTGTTAATTAGATTGTCTGTCTGCTTAGAACTGTGGGATGTGTGAACACAGGGGATTGGAAGAGGGATATAATGGGGTAAACAAAAAGTAAAATGGAAGCTGTGTCTGTTGTATTGAAATATTACGTTACCTGTGAAATAACTTCTAATAAAGAAAGTTAATAAAAAATAAAATAAAAAAAAATTAACAAAACTGTTCATCTCACCAACACATGCAAAAGTAAGAAAAAAAAATTCTAAAAAAAGTTTTTCAATTTATTTGGGTGCATAGGATGGCCTGGATTGGTATGGGATTTCCCAGCCTGAAATGGTGAAACTGGTGACTGTGTTAACGTTGCCTCCTGGACGTCGTACATGCGTTTACATACACGCGCAGTTACTCACACATTACGTTATCTAAGAGAGGCGTTTACATACACGCGCAGTTACTCACACATTACGTTATCTAAGAGAGGTGCCTGAATGTACTACGAAGCTCACTGTGTCAGGGATCACCCCTAGAGGGCGCCAAAGCGCCCAGAGACTTCTTTTGTTTTTTCAGTTTTCTTTGTGTTCTTTTGTGTAAGACTCCATGTCCCAGAATGCACCTCAGTCAGGTGATGTGGCGCTCACCTGAACTGAGGTTGCTAATTAGTGTTTGTTATAAATGTTCCTGAGTTCAGTTTAGTCTTGTCTTGCATCTGTTCGTGTTGGGTTACTGTTTGTTCTGGGTTACGGTTTGTTGTTCTTCTGGTTCTGTCTTTGTCTAGTTCTGTGTTCTTCTAGTTCTGTGTGATTTCCTAGTTCTCTGTGTTCTCCCTGCCTCTGTGTTCTCCCTGCCTCTGTGTTCTCCCTGCCTCTGTGTTCTCCCTGGCTCTGTGTTCTCCTTGTTCTGTGTTCTTCCTAGCTCCATGTTCTCCCGGCTCCATGTTCTCCAGGCTCCATGTTCTCCTGGCTCCGTGTTCTCCTGGTCTGTCTGTCTCCTAGTCTGTCTGTCTGTCTCCTAGTCTGTCTGTCTGTCTCCTAGCCTGTCTGTATCTCAGTCTGTTTGTAATGTCTAGTCAGTCATGTTTAGTTTACTCCTGGTTTAGTTTGTCATGTTTATAGTTTGTATGTCCTGTGTTTAAAGTCCGTATTCTGTTCCTTTTGTTCCCATTGTTTCTTGTCTCATTAAAACCCTTTTGATCACCTTCACCTCTGCTATCATGCCACTCCTTCGTCCCGCAAGCAGTACCCGTGAAAGAATGCAAGACCAAAAAAGTAATATAGCAGAGGATCCTCCTCTTGGAAATTTTTGGCGGGGGGGCTATGATCATGACGCCAGGGCAAGCGACATTCGTGGGAAGTCGGCTTGCCCTCCGGCGGAACTACTTGGAGCAGGCTGGAGCGAGTGGAGCAACTGCCGGCGGAGCGCCTCGGAAGGAGTCGGTGTGTCCTCAAAAGGAGGAGAGCGAGGAGCATCAACAGCAGAGGCTAGTGCTCCAAAAGCTGGCAGGTCAGATCATCCAACAGATCAATGTGTGCAGGTCCACGAATGATCAAGAACGGATGCAAGCCTGCTGGAGATGGGCGCACTGCTCCAGAACCAGCTCACCAAGCTCAACACGCAGACTCCAGCCCGCCTCAGTGGAGGCCCTGAATCTCCTGTCCGCCTCAGTGGAGGCCCTGAATCTCCTGTCCGCCTCAGTGGAGGCCCTGAATCTCCTGTCCGCCTCAGTGGAGGCCCTGAATCTCCTGTCCGCCTCAGTGGAGGCCCTGACCTGCCAGACAACTCTCACTGGAGAGTGGCATTAGTCGAACATCCCTTCGGCGGATATTAGCTACTCACAAATGGCACCCTTACAAACTCCAGCTACTGCAGCATCTCAACGAGGATGACTCAGATCGGCGCACACAATTTGCAGAATGGGCAAAACAAAAATTGGAACAGGACCCTCAGTTCACGCAGAAGATTTTGTTCAGTGATGAGGCAAACTTTTATGTGAATGGTGAAGTTAACAAACAACCACCGCTATTGGTCTGACACTAACCCACATTGGATAGATCCCTCCAAGACTGTTGGAACAAAAAAAGTGATGGTATATGGGGTACAAAGATAGTGGGGCCATTCTTCATCAATGGAAACCTCAAGGCCACTGGATATTTGAAATTGCTACATGATGTGTTTCCCTCTTTATGCACTGAAGCTGGCATGTTCCCTGAGTTTTTCCAGCAAGATGGTGCACCACCACATTTCCTGAAAAGTGGATTGGTTGTCGTGGGCCAGTTGAATGGCCCCCAAGGTCTCCCGATCTGACCCACTTAGACTTTTATCTTTGGGGTCATCTGAAGGCAATTGTCTATGGTGTGAAGATATGATATGTGCAGCACCTGAAACTATGGATACTGGAAGCCTGTGCTGGCATTTCTCCTGCGGTGTTGCTATCAGTGTGTGAAGAGTGGGAGAAGAGGGTTGAATTGACAATCCATCACAATGGGCAGCACATTGAACACATTTTATAAGTGGTCAGAAACTTGTAAATAACTCATCAAAGAATAAAGTTACGTTAAAACCACTTCAAAATGGCCACCATGGTCACCACCCATCTTGAAAAGTTTGCCCCCTCACATATACTAATGTGCCACAAGCAGGACGTTAATATCACCAACCATTTTCATTTTATTAAGGTGTATCCATATAAATGGCCCACCCTGTACAAAAAAAACGTTTAGCGGCGCGCTGGCGCGTTTCCCCCCCAAGTGCCGCCCCCCTGGAGTCGTGAAAAAATGCCGCCCTGGGCGGCTGCCCAGTTCGCCCATGCCTAAAACCGCCACTGTATAGAAGACATAATTTAATCTTACGACAAACAATAAACTGAATCTCACCTTTTATTTTAAAGAAATAGTAGGTAAAGCAATGGAAATTCCTCACCGTTAGCAGGTGCTTCATCCGTTAATTTTTCCTTTTTACCTCCCTCACTTTTCCCTTCCCCTTACTATGAGTGACATAGTAAGGGAGAAACTTCTGATGGGCTAACATGGCTCCACCTGTTTTTGCATTTTTAAGTGTATACAGTGCATGTATATATATATATATACAGTACAGACCAAAAGTTTGGACACACCTTCTCGTTCCGCGAGTTTTCTTTATTGTGTTCTTTATTGTGTTCTTTAGCCCAAACGCACCTCTTCTGCTTGTTGCCTGTCCTTAGCAGTGGTTTCCTAGCAGATATTCTACCATGAAGGCCTGATTCACACAGTCTCCTCTTAACAGTTGTTCTAGAGACGTGTCTGCTGCTAGAACTCTGTGTGGCATTGACCTGCTCTCTGATCTGAGCTGCTGTTAACCTGCGATTTCTGAGGCTGGTGACTCGGATGAACTTATCCTCCGCAGCAGAGGCGACTCTCGGTCTTCCTTTCCTGGGGAGGTCCGCATGTGTCCGCAGGTTTCTTTGTAGCGCTTGATGCTTTTTGTGACTGCACTTGGTGAAGTTTTCCCCAATTTTTCGGACTGACTGACCTTCATTTCTTAAAGTAATGATGGCCACTCGTTTTTCGTTTTTTTTTTTCTAAAGCAAACTGTAAAATCTTGCTGGACAAAACAGATGACTAAATGACCAAATGTATTGAAGCTGGTTTTACTTATATCAGCTCAAATACACTGCTTTTCTGCCACATAAACTGCTGCATATTTATCAGTGCACTTATATTTAAACTGCAATGTAACAGCAAAACTGAGTGTATGATGAGGCAAATCCTGGAGTGAACCATTTAATGCCAACATTACATTCACAATTTTTTATTAGGGGATTTGTCATTGTAATATAATTATATATATTATATATAATATATATAATATATAAGAAAACCGTCAAATACCACAAAAAAATGTTACAGGACAAAATATAACACACTATCATGTGCAACAAAATATACTATATATATATATGGTCACATGATCAATGTTATGATTACAATAAAACTTATATTGCTGTGTATTACTTTACCTCACATGACTATTGTCTATAAGAGGCATTTTAACAATAAACCCAGCTGTTAAAGCAAATCAGAGGCTTATATTAATATGCTGGCATTTCTATATTTTATATAATAACAGCCTGTATACATTTATACTGTTTGTATCAATAAGATTTCAACTACAGTTTTTTTCAACAAGATGCATTTTATTAATTTCATTATATGAGAATATGACTGACTGTATACAGTAGCTGATATAATATAAATAATAACAGAACGCTGGTAACAAAAAATCGAAAGAAAGAAAGTATTGTGTATAGTTAATAACTGTTCTAAAACAAGTCTGTTGTGTTTTATTTATTAACCACAAAAATTAAATGCTGAGATATTATCCTTATACAGTTTTCTGCTCCCATGTATGAAGGCATTATGCATAGTCACTTTCTACCTACATACCCTTATGTCTGGTTTATTTATCATTAAGTCCTTTTAAAGGGATCACTTTCCCAAACATAATCTCTCAATAAATCTTAGACATCGTGAATAGAAAGTTTTTAACCATCTAAAAATTAGCTACTCTTCACAAATTGCCTAGGTTTGATGCTTACTGCATGTAAATGGGCATAGACAGGGCCAAACCTCAAGGATCTTTGACAGAATTTTTTTTTTAATCCCACTTTGGATCAGGTGCAAAATGTGACAGTTCTTTAACCCATGTTTGATTGAGCAAAAGTATTTCTAAGCCACTGCCTCAACTACACAAATATCTTTTAGTTCATTATTTATATAAATTGTACTAACCCTCATGTACAAACATGTCTTGGTGATGATCCTGTTGACCTTCACTCAAGAGTGTACTAGGGTATGCTGAAGTTTAACACGTGTCTTTTGAATAATTGACATGGTCCATGTGGAGTGGCATATGCAATTCAAAAATACGCTCTTTATGAATCAGATTTTATCATTTATCTTCATTGTCTACTGTGGGGTCCTGGGGTCTCTAGAGAAGAATTTCTCTGACTGACAAAGATTCATAAATGTATAATTAAAGAGGATCCATAAGACATTTTCTGAACATGCCCTTCAAATTTTATGTCGGGATTAACCTCAGTTATGGCAAGAATGGAAAAAATGGGGAACAATGTGCATAGCCCTTCCTTGCAGTTGATTCCTAAGTAGAGAAGAAAACTCTTTTGACTTCCAATTTTACATTTAAATGAGAAATTTCCTTAATGAATGTTTTACTTTTACTCGACTACAGTGCCATGAAAAAGTATTCACCTCTTCTTGATTTTTTGCATATTTGACACACTTAAATGATTCAGATCTTCAAACAAATTTAAGTATTACACAATGATAACCAGAGTAAGTAGAAAATTATATTTTTAAATGATGATTTCATTAATTAGGGGGAAATATCTAATAAAACCTATATAGAAAAAAATGGTCCCTTGCCACATCTAGGCCTAATTATTGCCAGACCTGTTGAATCAAAAACATGCTTATAAAGAACCTGCTTGACAAAGCCAAGCACACTAGAAGATCTATCATGCTGCGATCTAAAAAAAAAAAAAAAAAGTAACAAAGTAACTGACATATCAATTTGGAAAGGGGTACAAAGGGTTACAAATTTCTAAGGCTTTGGGACTCCAGTGAACCATGATGAGAGCCATTATTAACAAATGAAGAAAAAGTCTTGAATCTTGCTACCAAAATTACTCCAAGAGCACAATAATGACTCATAAAAGCACACAGAACAACCTTTAAATGTCAAAAAAAAAAAAGTCTGAATTAGATCCTTAAAAAGGCCATTCATACTTAAACCCTCTAATGTGGCTAAATTAAAGCAATTCTGCAAAGAAGAGTGGGTCAAAATTCCATTAAAATTTTTTTGATAATCTGAATCATTTAAGTGTGACAAATAAATGAAAAAAGAAAGAAAACTGAAACCAAAACTGACAATATAAAAAACTGAAAATACTGACAGCACTGTACAGTATGTGTGTGTACTAGATTCTGCTACTAGCATTTCTATTATTTTAATTCACATTAATTGAAGTTAAAGAAAGTTTCTGGGTTATGAGAACATACTTTAAATGTTAAGGAAATATATCATTCAACAAGAAGATTATTCAAAAAAATTATTGATTATAGAAATACACCATGGAAGAGATGGATTCCATCCATGTTCCCCACAGGTCAGGTAATCAGATCGCTCAATTCTGTAGCCTTCATTACATCCGATTTCAACTGATTCACCATATCTGCAAAGTGGTGAGTTTCCATTCATACCTACATTTGGAACTGATGGTGAATCACATTATCACATGATTTCTGAAAAAAAAAAAATCAGAACATCAGAAGATTTTATATGCACAAAGGTTAATGGACATGTTGACCTTCTGACCACATTTAGACGTTTTGTGTTATTTGTGGGTCCTTAAACTTAGACCTTTTAAACTCTATTTTGAAAACTACATTGAATTTAATTATGTTCCATAAAATGCTTTCACGGTGAATGCTGTTTTATATATATATATATATATATATATATATATATATATATATATATATATATATATATATATATATATATATAAACGTATATTAAATGGGTGATTTTATACTTTTTAATCAACATTGAGTGATTCTATATTCTTTTGCTTTGTGTAATCTGAAAATGTCATCACTTTTAATTATATGTATTTTTTTTTTATTTTTTTTATTATACTTGTATATAATTATAAGTTCTATTTGTTTTTTTGTTTTTTTATTGTGTCTATTTTTTTTGCCATAAAGTAAAAATGCTGTGGTGATTTCATCATTTTTGTCAGGGGTTAAACAGATCAGATAATTATCAAGGTTTATATGTAATTTCAAACAGTAAGCACAAGAAAACTTCTTAGTGCACTTCTGTAGACCTGAGACTTGGCCTTCAGAGCGGGGAACAAGGTGGCCATAAGAACAACAAGGGCCAAACTTTCCCAGGCCATCTGAGAGGCGAACTGAGCACACTCCCAGAGAATTCACAAACACAAGGCGCATGTGGCAGGGTATACAAGCCGTCACCAACTACAGGACATCACCTACCTGTGACAGTGACGACTCCCTTCCAGATGAGCTGAACAGCTTCTATGCTCCATTAGACATGCAGACCGACATAACAGTGAGGAAGATCATCCCTCCCCCCAAACAATCTGGTGCTGTGTCTCACCACAGCTGATCTGAGGAAAACTCTACACAGAGTCAACACGTCGTTCCCATGCGGAAGAAGTCTTCTGTTTCCTGTCTCAATGACCACTATCATGTTGCACTCACACCCATCATCATGAAGTGCTTCGAGCGGCACGTCATGAGACACATCAAGACCCTGCTGCCCTCCCCACACTGGACTCACTGTCAAATCCTTCCATTCTGTAGCCTTTATTACACTGGTAGTGGACAAACTCCTTATATTTATAAGGTGGTGATTTTCTTTCAATTCTTACTGCATTAGACATTTTGGATTGTGTGATGACACGACCGTAGTGGGTCTTATTAGCAAGAACGACGGGTCGGTGTACAGAAGTGGAAGTGCAGAGACTAACGGACTGGTGTAAAGACAACAACCTGTCTCTGAATGTTGATAAGACAAAGGAGATGGTTGTTGACTTTAGGAGGACATGGAGCGACCAGGCTCGGCTGAGCATCAACAGCTCCTTTGTGGAGATCATCGACAGCACCAAATTCCTGGGCGTCCACCTGGAAAAGAACCATACCTGGTCCCTCAACACCAGCTCTCTGCACAAGAAATCCCAACAGTGACTTTTCTTCCTGAGAAGGCTGACGAAGGCCCGGCTTCCCTCACCGATCCTCACCACCTTCTACAGAGCGACAATCGAGAGCAAGCTGAGCAGCTGCATCACTGTCTGGTTTGGGAATTGTGCCATATCGGGCAGCAAGACCCTACAGTGGATAGAGAGGACAGCAGAGAAGATTATCTGAGTCTCTCTTCCCTCTGTTGAAGACATCTACAGCACACGCTGCATCAGCAAAGCCACCAGCATTGTGGCTGATTCGACGCACCCCTCACACACAAACATCACTCTACTGCTATCTGGAAATAGGTACCAAAGCATTCGGGCACACATATTCAGACTGTGCAACAGCTTTTTTGGACAAGCCACCCGTCTCCTCAACAAAAAGGGACTGGACTGATACTGTTTACTGTTTCTCTTCCCACCTTAACCCATTACCTTATTACAACAAAGTATTGTAATGTCATGTTGTCGCATTGTCACTCTATCGCTCCCGTTTGCACATTTGCATGTGCACATTATGTTGTCTCTTTTGCATAAAAACATAGATAGTTAACTTAAAATGTCAATCTGTCTTGTCCCATCTAGTAAGCTAATTAGGTCTCCAAGTTAGCTAGTTAGTTTCTGTTAATTTATGTTGTTCCTTTATGTTGTATGTAGCACCATGGTCCAGGAGGAACGTGTCGTTTCACTGTGTGCTGGACTTTATATGGTTGAAGTAACAATAAAAGCCTATTTACCTACTTGAGAAGAAATAAAACCTTATCATAAACCATTGAAAGGTTTAACAACTATAGAGATTTTATTAGACTTACCCAGACATTGAGGAACAGCCTCAAATGTTCCATCATTAGTACATGATATGGTTGAAGGTTGAGTAACCCTAAATGCTTGATTACAAGAGTATGTGACTGTTTCTCCATATTGATATAACTCCTTCAGGGGGGAAAACTGTCCATTGTTTATAGCAGGAGGTTCTGGGCATGTTATAACTGAGGAGGGAAACAGTGACAGTAATATATAGCAAACATCTGCTTGTTCTTTTTTACTGTGATCATATTCTGAAGGTACTTTTCTATTTTTAAAAAATATATATATATAATTAAATAATATCTATTATCCAGTTTTAACTCATGTTTAATGCTGTTCATATGGGTGAATATATTATTATGTATTTTATTTAGAAACATTATGAGTACCAGTGCAGAGAGGAGGAGGTGGATCCCACCCATTTTCTGTACAGGTCAGATTGTCAGATCCTTCCATTCTGTAGCCTTTATTACACTGGTAGTGGACAAACTCCTTATATTTATAAGGTGCTGATTTTCCTTCAATTCTTACTGCATTAGACATTTGTGGACTGTCACAGGATACAACTGTATAAAAATGTCACATCATGCTTTATTACTTGTATCTGTTTTTAGTAAAATAATAATTGACAAGGTAAAAAAAAAAAATAAACAATTTTTTTCTCTTTATTCTAATGAAACATATTTTATAACAATGAATCAACTGGAACTTACACAGACACTGAGGGGGAGGAGGCTGAAAAGTTCCATTACTGGAGCATGTTATTACTGAAGGTCCAATAAGATCACGACCTCCTTCACAAGAGTATGTAACTGCTTCTCCATACACATAAAATTCATCCTCTGGGTCAAATGTCCCATTATTTATATGGGGAGGTGGTTCACACCTTACCACTGAAAAAAAATTTACGAGGAAACGTGTTTTTATAATAATAATAATTATTATTATTATTGATTAATTAATAAATTCACTTATTTCTTTTGTAAAAAAAGAAGGAATTCTACAGGCAGTGCATAAACAGTTTAATAATAACAAATGCTTTAGTATACATGTCCTGAAAGACATTTGCACAAGTAGGGATCATAAAGTTTAAAGTTTGAGGGCAATATTGTTAATAATAATAATAATAATAATAATAATAATAATAATAATAAATTGATAATAATATCTGAAGTACTGACTAAAATGTCTAAAATAATACCCTTAAACACTTATAATAAAACACTTAGTAATAAAACCAACCCATCCCTGTTAAAATGGCAGGTTTTTCTGATATAAAAACTCGACTTGTTACTTTTCTAACCATTTATGGTAAATATGCAGCCGGTAGATCTACCGCATACCTGTAACTGTTTCACCAATCAGACGCAGCAACAATAATCACATAACTCCGTTTGACCGATCAGTTCAGGTGGCATAGTTTGGAAAAAACCTTCAGCCGGTGTTCTATAAATTCATCCTACCTGTGAATCTGTCCTACATACGCTCATATGCACATGCGCAAACAAAAATTTCCGCATCTTTCTTTCATTTTGCGGAACACCCATAAATCCATTGTGCTACTAGTGGGATCTTTTGGTTAGTGTAGAATCTTGCGGTGAGTATAGAATGCTTTTTTCATGTTTGTACAGTATGTTTATATTTTTACTGCAATTGTACATATAATGTTAATTTAACAGTCTATGAATATATAAGCATATTTCAGTATAGAAATAATCTCCAACACGTGTTGTACATTTTTATGCATCCCAAAAAGTATGCTGAGTCCCTGGCATCATATAAAAAGCATGTTTTGTTTGTAGAAGAACAGCTTCATACTTCTCTATATGCCAAAACAGACATGGGGTTGGACATTGAAACTGAAACACTGGCCAATTTAGTTTTGGAGGTTTCATGGCTAAATTTGGCCAGCCGGTGGCCGATCCTCATTGACTGCTCTTACTGGTGGAAAGTGCAGTGTGTGAAGGTTTAATTAGTAGAGTAATAGCACAGTTTTGCTTGAAATATTGCAATGCACACAACATTACGGGTGACATATCAGTGTTCAAAAGGGGACAAATTGTTGGTGTGCGTCTCGCGCATCTGTGACCAAGACAGCAAGTCTTTGTGACGTATCAAGAGCCACAACGTCCAGGGTAATGTCAGCATACCACCAAGAAGGACGAACCACATTCAACAGGAGTAACTGTAGACTCAAGAAGACACTGTCTGAAAGGGATGTCTGGGTGCTAAACCGCAGTGTATCCAAAAAACATAAAACCACAGCTGCCCAACTCACTGCAGAATTAAATGTGCACCTCAACTCTCCTGTTTCCACCAAGACTGTTCGTTGGTGTCATGCACACTCGTAACACGACAGTTGGTTTGCCAATTCCAAACGTCGGTTTCAATGGTGCCAGCAGCGAAAATCTTGGGCTTACTCCCATTTGCATTTCCTGTGCTGAAGTCAACACTTCTTGCTTCACCACACCAGTTTCCTCTGTTTCAGTAGGGGTGGAGCTTGAATCCTTTAAATTAATCTGACTTGCATCAGGCACCTCTATTTGCTTCTCTGGTTCACTTGTAACAATGTTTGCCTTTTCTGAATGAATTCTAATGTGAAGTCCGCCTTCACTGTCTTTCCCACATCCAGGAGAGTTACGGTGTGGAGAAGCCCCAAAGAAACATCCCAACCAGACTGTTGCATGTGGGTGGATCAGTGATGGTTTGGGCTGCAATACTTGTGCGTCACTGCCAAGGACTATCAAACCATTCTGGAGGACCATGTGCACCCAACGGTTCAAACACTGTATCCTGAAGGCGATGCCGTGTATCAGGATAATAATGCACCAATACACACAGCAAGACTGGTGATAGAGTGGTTTGATGAACATGAAAGTGAAGCTGAACATCTCCCATGGCCTGCACAGTCACCAGATCTAAATATTATTGACCCATTTTGGGGCGTTTTGGAGGAGCGTGTCAGGAAATGTTTTCCTCCACACACAACTGTGTGTATGTGTGTGTGTATATGTCAAATCAAGTAGGATTTTATTGTCATTCCAACCATTACAGTTCAGTACACAGTGAAACGAAACAACGTTCCTCCAGGACCAAGGTGCTACATACATGCAAACGACATAAATTAACAACACATAATGTATGTAAATATATACAGTATATATATACTGTGTTGGGTTATCGGTGTGGTTCGTTTGACATCAATAGCGCGCTTGGTTCCCACAGGAGGTACATGGGAGCCGTCTGGAGACCCAAGTGCGTGCGAGCTGTGCAGGAGTGATGTAGGAGCCGCCTATCAAAGGCTTGCAGGAGTGGCGCGCGAGCGGGGCTATGTAATGCTCCATGGACTTCAAAGAGGGAGCGGAATTCCGCCCTTTGATCGCTTCGAAGAGGACAGCCACGAGCTCACTGCCGGAGCTCCCGTGGCTCTTTAACTGAGCTGGATTCATGACCCCTGCTGAGGAAGAAAAGTCCACTAGGGGCACACGTCACGGCCCCTGTTCCCTGCCAGGGAAAGCGGCCCAGCCTCCGGATGTCACTGAAGACTCCCATCTGAGGCCGCGCCCACAGAGACAGCTGGGAGGGGTCGGTCCGGCCATCCCTCGAGAGGAGAGTCATCGCAAGGGAACAGCGCAGGGAACTCCTTGCCTGATCTGTCAGTTTATGTGGATGGTCATGTCTTGGTAGGTTTGCAGCCATACTCCTTCCATTTTTTAATGATGTATTCAACAGTGCAGAATGCAACTTGAGACGTTCAAAGCTTGGGCTAATTTTTTTTTATAATTTATCCCAGCTTTAAAAGTCTCCACAGCTTTATTCCTGACCTGACTGGTGTGTTCCTTGATGCTGTTTATTTACTAATGTTCTCTAAAAAAAACCTCAGAGGGCTTCACAGAACAGCTGTATTTATACTCATGCTGTCAATCGATTAAAAATGTTAATCTAGTTAATCAGACAGTATGTAAAATGTTCAGATTTACTTCTATTAGAAACATGCAGTGTTGGAATGAATAAATGCATGACAAACTGGTTAGAGGAAAGATTATATTATACATAGTTTTATAATATCTTAAACATTAACATTAAAAAAATGTAAAATTAAAATCTCTTGAATAGAACTGGCAATGCATGCGGTGGCTGGGTAGTATGGGGCGTGGCAACCCACCGACACCAGGGCTCAAACCCAGATCCCTTAAATCCAAAGGGTAACAATCCTTACCAGTCTTACCAATGTGTGCCACCACTCCCACTGCTTACATTGAAACTATTCTTGTAAAAATAGTAAAAATCATATTACCTTCACATAAAGGAGCTCTCCCATCCCAACCGTTTTCTCTGCAATTTCGATTTCTTTGTCCAAAAAGATGATAACTGCAAATAGACATTTGTTCTGAGATACAGTGAGCGTTCCAAGCCATACCGAATGCATTTCAAAGGTATTATGACAAAAATGGGCCAAGGAACAAAAGAATTCAAGACATTTAGAAATTAGTATAGAAATGTTATTAATATTAAGCAATTATTATTGTTAAATTTACATTTATTTACATTTATAAAAAATTGTTTAATTGTATTTTATGTGTGATCTCCACATCTTAATGCCCAAACTGCTGAGTTGTAATACAATGTAGTTTGTATAAATTACATAATTTGCTCATTCACATACTTTCACAGTCTGTTTATTTACTATTATTGTGCACATACAGTATGTGTGTGCATAACCAAACATGAACAAACATATGTAAAAGGGCTAAAAATTTTTACCCTTCATTACACACTGCTGTAATGGTGGCATCAAGCAATACGCTTATAATAATAATTATTATTATTATGATTATGATTATTATAAATGTACATTTTATTGTTATTAATATTAGTAACTATTATTGCTACATTTACTTTATTTTATTAAAATAGTTTCTATATTCTATTTTATGGGTGATCTCGACATCTAAAAGTCCAATCTGTTTAAGCAAATAAGTTTTTTAATTCAATGTAGTTTGTATATATTACATAATTTGCTTATTCAGAAGATTTACTATTATTGTGCACATACAGTATTTGTGTGCATAAGCAAACATGGACAAACATTTTTAAAAGGGCTAAACAATTTTTACCCTTCATTACACACTGCTGTAATGGTGGCGCCAAATAAAATTCCTTCTGGAGTTTGATACTTTCCATTGTCGATCTCGCCAGGATTTCCACAGGATTTTTCTGTAAGATAAAGAAAAAGAGCTCTGTTATTCCACCTATACCACAGTGATATGTCAATAACTAAAAATAGGTATTAAAAAGGTACATTAGAAGAAGTTGCACTTGTACTTTAATTATTGCTATCAATAGGGTGGGCAATATAACATCAATATTCTAATCAATTACACTTTTTTGTGATACTATCTCATAAAAAATTTTTTTAACTATTTTTGCAGCAAAAAGGGCAGAAAACAGTTGAGTAGTTTGAAAAGGTTGAGTAGTTTGTTGAAAGTATGGATAAATGGACAAGGAAGAAAGTGTTTGATGAGTTTCTTAAAGGCGACAGGACTAGGAAATTGGATTTAAACTGAGAGGAAGTTGATGGAGATCAAGACCAGAAGGTGGCGGTAATGCAAAATAATGGATGGCAATTGCCGGTAAACACCAAAAAGAAGAAGAAGAAGAAGAAGGTTATATGAGGATCAGATGGCCTGCTGTTGACAAAATCAGCCCCAAGGAGAACAACAACATAATATGTATATGTTAAAAACATCATATACTGTACATGTCATGTTATAATTGTTATACCACCAACCAGTATTTCAAATGACCAACAATCTCAATCTAAACAGATGTTGGTAGACCAATTACTCTTGCACTGAAGTTCAAGGTCGCTCCACTGGGTTCCAGTGCAGGTGATTGTCCCGGACGCTGATGGTCTCACAGGCACATAACCAGGGGCACATCTGTACCTTACAGTGGAGCCTTCAGGAAAAGCTTGCTTGGTTGATTCATCAGTTAAAATTCTGTTTTCCCCAACATCAGGTCTCTCACATTGTGCTGAGCAGATCAAAACAAATCAGACATATTAGTGATTAGCGAATATATTATTATTATATATTATTATGTAATATAGACGCATGAGAATCTGCAGCAGTTATAGCTGATAGTGTGTAAAACAAACCTCACCTCGGTCATTTACTGCAGTCATGAGAAGCACAGAGAAGATGATCATGCAGCGCAACATCTTAAACGCAGTGTTGGAATAAAGAAATGCATGACAAACTGGTTAGAGAAGAGATTATATTATACATCATTTTATAATATATTAAACATTAACATTTAAAAAATGTTAAATTAAAGTCTCTTGAATAGGACTGGCAATGCATGCGGTGGCTGGGTAGTATATGGGGCGTGGCAACCCATCAACAGCAGGGCTCGAACCCCGATCCTCAGACCCAAAAGGCAACAGAGTCTTACTGTGTGTGCCACCACTCCCACCTCTTACATTTAAAGTATTCTTGTAAAAATAGTAAAAATCACATTACCTTCACATACAGGAGCTCTCCCATCCCAACCGCTTTCTCTGCAATTTCTATTTCTTTGTCCAAGAAGATGATAACTGCAAATAAACATACCAAATGCATTTTAAAGTTATTATGATATAATGGGAACAAGGAACTAAAGAATTTAAGATATTTAGAAATTTTCATTTATATTCATTTCATTTACACCTGCTGAAAAAATATAGCATCTTTTGTATTTTGCTAACTGTTAAATTAATTAATTATTAATTATTTTGCTTTATTATTATTATTATTATTAGTAGTATTAGTATTGTTGTTGTTGTTCATTTCCATTTTATTGTTATTAATATTAGTAATTATTCTTGTTACATTTACACTTATTTTTATAAAAAATTGTTTATTCTATTTCATGGGTGATCTGCACATCTAAAAGTCCAATCTGTTAAGTTGTAAAGCAACTGAGTTTGTATACATTACATAATTTGCTTACTCAGAAGATTTACTATTATTGTGCACATACAGTATTTGTGTGCATAAACAAACATGGACAAACATTTTTAAAAGGGCTAAACAATTTTTACCCTTCATTACACACTGCTGTAATGGTGGCGCCAAATAAAATTCCTTCTGGAGTTTGATACTTTCCATTGAAGATCTCGCCAGGATTTCCACAGGATTTTTCTGTAAGATAAAGAAAAAAGCCTCTGTTATTCCACCTATACCACAGTGATTTGCCAATGATTATAATATGTAATTTAACTATGAACAACTCATCATACACTTTTATTGTTCATCATTGTGGAAAATACAGACACACCGAGCTTCCATGTCGCCTAATATGAAACAATAATGTAATGTAATGTCATTTTAATATTGTAAACATTTATGTTACAGCTGTAAACATCTGTGCTGTTGTACTGTACAAAAATAATCCATGTCGTCTGACCAATTAGATTCACACATTTAAAAGTTATAAAAGGTTATAAAAGGTTGCACTTGTACTTTAATTATTGCTATCAAAGTACAAGGTACCCAAAAGTAATTTATTACAATAATCCAAACAAAGGTGGGCAATATAACATCAATATTCTGATCAATTACACTTTTCTGAAATAATATCTTTTTATTATTATTATTATTATTATTATTATTATTATTATTATTATTATTATTGAATCAAGAAGGGCAGAAAACAGAGCACAATGGGAGTTTGGAAAGGTTGTGTAGTTTGTGAAAAGTATTTCATAAAATGGAGAAAGAAGATGAGGAAGAAAGTGTTTGATGAGTTTCTTAAGGGCGACAGGACTAGGAAATTGGATTTTAACTGAGAGGAAGTTGAGGGAGATCAAGACCAGAACGTGGCAGTAATGCAACATAATGGATGCTAATTTCAGGTAAACACCAAGAAGAAGATGGTTATTTGTAGATCAGATGGCCTGCAGTTGCAAGCGCATGACAAAAGCCCAAAAAAGAAGAAGAACAACATGTATGTACTGTATACTGTATGGTAAAAATATCATATACATGTCATGGATACAGTAAATGTTATACCACCAACCAGTATTTCAAAATACCAGCAATTTTAATCGCAATCTAAACAGATGTTGGTAGACCAATTACTCTTGCACTGAAGTTCAAGGTCGCTCCACTGGGTTCCAGTGCAGGTGATTGTCCTGGATGCTGATGGTCTCACAGGCACAAAACCGCGGGCACAT
Source organism: Clarias macrocephalus (assembly GCA_011419295.1). Taxonomy (NCBI): domain Eukaryota; kingdom Metazoa; phylum Chordata; class Actinopteri; order Siluriformes; family Clariidae; genus Clarias; species Clarias macrocephalus. The sequence continues at coordinate 162,778 of JAAGKR010000416.1, forward strand.
TTGTGACTTACAGTGGAGCCTTCAGGAAAAGCTTGCTCGGTTTTGAAATATGAAATTCTGTTTTCCCCAACATCAGGTCTCTCACATTGTGCTGAGCAGATCAAAACAAATCAGACATATTAGTGATTAGCGAATATATTATTACATCAAATCCACATTGGCTTAAACTTTGACTTTTGTTAATTATTAAACAACACAAGACACTAACCTGCAAACCTTTAACAGAACTAAAAGAATTAATAACACTTTCACCTCATGTGTAGTGTAATTAAACTGTATAGAGAAGCATGAGAACCTGCAATGTTATATCTGATGGTGTGTAAATCAGACCTCACCTCGGACATTTACTGCAGTCATGAGAAGCACAGAGAAGATGACCATGTAGCGCAACATCTTCAACTGTAAATATCAAACTCCAGCTGGGCTCTAGGTGTTGCTCAGTCCTAGATCACTGCTGTCCAAGAAAATTACATTCAAATAAGTGATATGTGCTGAATTAGTTATGTTAATATTTCGTTTTGAAGCATCATAAGATCCATAAGTATTTCGACAGCGACACAGACAAATTAGACAAAGCAATAAAATTATAAATATAAGGATGATTGAATGATGATTTGGATGCAAACCCTCAATGATAATGGGGTCATGCATCCGTACTATGATGCGACACCCTATCAGTTTTGCAGTGTAACTTGTTAAAGCAGAAAGCAGAAAGTAGGCTATAGCTCTATACGCTTGAAAATTCATCCTGCTTTGCCATGAGCAGTCACGTTTCATCTGCTCAAAAAAATATTGCATTAGAACTGAATATGCTTTTATAAGTCTAATCTGGCATTTCTCTTTTTAAATCTTTCCAGTGGTTTGTCTCTTGAGATAAAACATTAGAATTTATGTTCATTAAGGCTTCTCTTGATTGTAGACATTGATGAAAAAGTACACGTACCTCCTCCTGAATGTTCTGATGTTTTTCAGATTAGCTCTGAGGCACTTTCATATGTGATTCACTGTTGAATTGACCGTCTGCAGTCATTCCAACAGTAGAGGACAGTAGAGAAAGTAGTCAATGGAGGGAGATTGAAATCTGTGGTTTAGTACATATTTGAGGCTGTGCGTCTGTCCAAGATAATATTATAACTCAGATGAGCAAAGATGTATCGTATGTCCTTCAGAGGACAGACACATCCACATCAGAGTCACATAAAAGTCACTTATAATTCTCAATGTGAACTGCCATGACATGCAAATCCAATACATCCTAAAAAAAAATCTGAATTGATCAACATGGTCTGTAATGTGAATGTAATGTGTCTGTGCCAATCCACACAGAGAACCTGGTGTCTCTGCTTTCATGATGCAAAGATCTTTTCTCCAGACAACAACGTTGTCGTCTGTGGCTGTTCAGGGCTATTTATGCTTATTTGGCTAGTTTGAGGATTTTGTTGGATTTTTATTTATTCATTTATTTATGAGCACAATTTCTATTGCAAATATATCTAGTGGCGGCACGGTGGTGTAGTGGTTAGCACTGTTCGAGCCCCGGCCAGGCTCGATTCCCGTCTCTGTGTGCATGGAGTTTGCATGTTCTCCCCGTGCTTGGTGGGTTTCCTCCGGGTACTCCGGTTTCCTCCCACAGTCCAAAGACATGTAGGTTAGACTAATTGGCGTTCACAAATTGCCTATAGTGTGTGAATGAGTGAGTGTATGTGTGTGTATGTCTGTGTGCCCTGCGATGGATTGGCACCCTGTCCAGGATGTACCCTGCCGTGTGCCCTAAGTCTCCTGGGACAGGCTCCAGGCCCCCCGTGACCCTGAATACAGGATTAAGCGCTATAGATGATGAGTGAGTGAGTGAGAAATATATCTAGTGAAATCAACATAAGCTTCAGGAATTTGAAATATTTTTTTCTTACTCTTAGTATTAAAAGTAAGAATGTAGCCTTAAATGTGTATTAGGCAAGACTTTATTTTAACATTTGAATATTTTCAACTCCTTCAGTACAAACCCATAAGACTATTCAATACACAGCAGAGTGTTTCATTTGATGTGATTTCAGAAGAATCATTAATTAACTAAAATATCGGCTGTAAGTTTTTGACCTTGTCTAAAAAAAAAACACGAGTTAAAGGCAAATTTTTTTTTTTTTAATACAAAAATCCATCGTGAAAGAATATGAAAACACAGCCTTTAACTCACTAACAAAAGCAGCAGGAGACTGACAACATGGCAAACGCAGTGTTTCCCCAAATCCCCCCCAGCGGCCCTGTGCGCTTTACTTTCTCTATAAAATGCCTCATTTGGAATCTGCTTTCTAAAAGCTTTTCCACTAAACGTTATAAACTTCGATCATGCCACGAATTGATCCAGTGTTTAAGTCGTTTTTAATTATGTTCAACATATCGTGCAAGTTATTTGTACCTTTAAACAGAGAGAAAAAAACTATCTGATGTCCTACAGTATATGTGGTAGTGAGGGCTTGAAGCTGATGTAGAAAACAGAATATAATCTGTGTGTGTGTGTGTGTGTGTGTGTGTGTGTTTATCTACAAACCACAGCCGTAAAGCTCGCGAGTTATAGGATTTTCCGTGGCACTGAAGACATTGTATGGAAGATTTGACTTAATCATACGACAAAACAATAACCTCAATCTCACTGTTTACTGTAAAGCTTAGTTAAAGTCATCGAAATGTCTCACCGTTATCCGCTGCTTCGTCCGTTAGTTTCACTGCCTCACTTTTTCCTTCCCCGCGCGAACAGCGGCGCCCGTTTGGCTCCGCCCCCTCAGGAAAACGAAACTAAACCCACTGCTTTATTATTATTATTATTATTATTATTATTATTATTATTATTATTATAACTTACAAGATTCAAGAGTAAAAAAAAAAATATATATATATATATATATATATATATATATATATATATATATATATATATATATATACAATTAACTATCCAGAGTTAACCAAAATAAACAAATAGAAGATACTTATACTATTAATAGACAGAGAAAATAAACAAACAAATAAATAGCTAAAAAAAAGAAGCGGGGGGGGGGGATCAACTAAATAGCAGAAACAAATCACAGTGTTTCACTGATTAAATCTGAATGTTGAGAAAATAATCAAGACAATTTGTAGTTTTCTATTAGATTTAACAAATTTAAAGGTTTTTGGATCTTAGCAGAAAGGTGATATTTTAGGAAGTTATTTAGAAAATGTAGAACTTGGCCATTCAAATATAAAAGGTGACAGTGTACTCAAATGATTTGTTTACCTGGGCAGAAAAAGATCATTCAAAAATAAAAACTGAATTTCCTCACAAACAGTTGTGTCTGAGCCTCCAAGAACAAAAGTGGACTTAAAGACCTTTCCCTTTTTTACACTGAACTTGTAGCCATATAGCACACAGCATGCATGCAAATAAATCCCTGCTATATCTACTGTATCTGATATCACCCAAATGAGGATGGGTTTCCATTTTTTATCTCAGGGAGTTTTTCTTAGCCATCATCGCCCCTGCTTGCTCATCAGATACAAACTGATAACTCTAATTCATACATATTTCCTTACTATTTTTAGTTAACTTAGTTTTTTTTTTTTTTTTTTTTTTTGGCTCTATAAAGCTGTTTTGCGACCATTGCTAAAAAGCACTTTATAAATAAAAATGGGATTGAATTGAATTATTAATCTGACATTGGCTGTTTTGCTTCTTTCAATTCTTAGAGTATTACAAGAAGGAAAAAAATATCCCTGAAGTATATTTGCACTGGGGTGTTATCTTTATCCTTTAGTAGTAGTAGTACAGTAGTTACAGCAGTAGCAAATAATGGGTTTCTCAGATGGGCGGTAAATATTGTTTTTAAGCACCCAAATGGTTTCACACCAGGATGCAGAAACGCGTTCGTCTAAGATCCTGATAATCTACTGCAAGTTACTCAAAGAAATTATATGTTTGAAAGGATTCCTGGACGATCCCAAAAGCGTTTTGCCAGTTTGACAAAGTGAGGAACCCTAAAAGGAGCCTTAAGTGTCTATAAATGTGTACTGTTAAGTCACTGAAAACGTACTTTTTGGAACAACTTTTTTCAGGGTAAAGATGTATTTATTATTATTATTATTATTATTATTATTATTATTATTGTTGTTGTTGTTGTTGTTGTTGTTGTTGTTGTTATTATTATTATTATTGTTGTTGTTGTTGTTGTTGTTGTTGTTGTTGTTGTTGTTGTTGTTGGCACATCGAGAGGATAAAAAAACTGTATCTCCGGCATTTGATGTCAAAGCCTGACTGGTGAGTGAGACTAGTTTTAGTTTTTTCATACTCCTGATACAACATGGCTTAAAGTTTAGAGTTATATCTCCCTCTATTGGTTCAACATCCGTTAACATTGTGTTCATTTTCATGTGTTCATTTTAAAGATGAAGGAACAAGAAAAATACATTTTTAAAAATGTTTGGATGATCACTAATATTCTTTGTAACTATTCTGAGTTGAGCCAGGTTATAGTTGACGAGGTATAATTATCTCTTGTCCATCCGGTTAAAATGATCTTGATTCTCAACCTCCAGTTTGTTTTTCAGGGGTTTCTGTTTGTGGATTTATTCCTACTGTACTTTAGCTGGGTAAATTCATTTTAGTAACAGAGCTTATCAGTCCTACATGCTGACATGCTGATAATTTCATAAAATAGTGTTTTAAGGTATAGCTTATATTATAATGTTTTTGTATAATTTTGTCTAAAGCAAACAGTAGAAACTTGACAGATAAAATGACGACTAAAAGACCAAATGTGTGGAAGATATAATGCAATAATATAATGATGTTTGCCAAACTAAACACCTAATATGAGCCTGGTTTTGTTTTAGTGTAAAAACGATTTCACAAATACAAAATACTACTACTACTACAACTAATAATAATAATAATAATAATAATAATAATAATAATAATAATAATAATAATAATAATAACATTTACAATTAACATTGTTTCACTGGGTGTAGTGGTTAGCACTGTCGCCGTGCACCGCCAGGGTCCGGGTTCAATCCCCGGCCAGACTCGATTCCAGTCTCTGTGTGCATGGAGTTTGCATGTTCTCCCCGTGCTTGGTGGGTTTCCTCCGGGTACTCCGGTTTCCTCCCACAGTCCAAAGACATGTAAGTTAGGCTAATTGCCGTTCACAAATTGCCCGTAGTGTGTGAATGAGTGAGTGTATGTGTGTGTGTCTGTGCCCTGTGATGGATTGGCACCCTGTCCAGGATGTACCCTGCCATGTGCCCTAAGTCTCCTGGGATAGTCTCCAGGCCCCCCGTCACCCTGAATACAGGATTAAGCGGTGTAGATGATGAGTGAGTGAGAGTGAGTGATTGTTTCACTGCTTGATTAGCCAATTAGCCTTGTGGATTTAAACTAGTTTAATATTTAGATCTGGGTTACATTTTTGTAGCTGTACACTTAACTGCACATTTGAGTAGATGCTGGATTAAATGGTAACTGCCTTGAGTGCCGGGATACTCTCTGCAGATTTAAAGAACCATCCAAGCAGATATAACCACTAAGCCAACCAAGTCCTAACACCAGCTTACAAAGCTATGACAGGCTACACAGTTATTTGAACAACTTGCAATATAAACAGATTTCTTTGGCGGGTGCACACTTCTCATCTTCTGACTGTGATGTAGAAAATATGTCAAACAAAAGAAAAAAGAAAAAACATAAGTCAGGACTAGGATGTTGACTGTTCAAGTAGAGCCCACAGAATGGCTCCTATCAGCCAGAATAATTCAGATTTCTTCTGTAAGCCATATGTAAGTTTTTTTTTTTTCTGAAAGGAGAAGATTAGCCACTTGTGCCAAACACATCTTCAGGAGATGTAGACAGGAGATAAGTAGACATTTGTTTGCCAGGTACAGTAAGTAATGAAGTTTATTATACAGTGTAAATCAGGAGCAAGACCTAGTGAAGACCTACAGTTTAACAAATATAGTGATATAGAGACAACGTAAATTCTGAACCATTTCATGGACTGCATACCAAAAAGATTAAATTTTCTTACAGTCCTAAAATATATTAAATAGGGTTACTCCTTACACATGGAGAATGATTCATCATCCAAGAATGGCTGGCTGTTTCCTCTTTCCCAAATCTTCCTTTGGAGATTTAAAGTTGTGGAGGTTTCTGATAACAGAGAGGCATTCAGGTAAGAGATCTGTTTAAGGAAGTCTAAGTGTCTCAAAAGATTTCAGGACATTTATCTGTGAATAAACTGGCTAAATTAGAGATATATTTTGGTGCCCACGTCTGAAGACCAATATTAGCTAATGAGGCAGGGATATCAGGGATCAAGGCGATTGAGGATCGGATGGTCAGATTGCTGTGGAGGCGGAAATGCTTTATGACACCTTTCCAAGCCAAAAGAGTGTTAAATTACAAACATTTTCCAACTACCAGGTAGATCTTCCTGGAATTGGTAATGAATGGGAGGGATGTTAGCGTTCGTGGGACACATGCAAAGGATTCCATACTCATCCAAAGGGGGAGTCTGTATCATTTTAAAAAATGTGGGCCATCTGAGCAGTAGAGGAGTAGAGCTGCATGTTGGGTAAAGATCCACACACACACTCCTATGGCTTGAGAAGAGATTTTCCAGACCCTTTAGGAGTTATATTTATGCCCAAATAGAGAAACCCAAAGACAGTAATGTGAAAGGAAAATTGTGTAGAGGACTAATGTAGTCTTGAGGTATATAATACTTCACCAGACATCCTGAAGAACTTTTTTGACAAGTTTCTTTTCTCATTTTCAATCCAGTCCCTGTACCTGACCAGTTTCAGATGACTGTTTTTGTTTGTTAAGCCACACAATGTCTTATGAATCATTCAAGTCAAAAACATCTAACTTAAGGCGTGAACCAGAGAGAAACAGGCGGCGTGTAGATGACAGATGATCAGGCCGGTGATTAGTACACTGGTGATGCTGAATGGTGAGTGGTTGCAACAGACAAGAGGGGAAATGAGGCTGCTGCTCAGGTTGTTACATAAACAACCCATTTCTTAATTGTATCTTTAGGCACATTGCAGCCTGGTGCAGTACAAGAACTATTCCCATTTCCTTAATTTAATTTAAATCATTTAATGTTATTTCATAAAAATTCTCAAACATACTACATACAGTACAATCAAATGTCTCTTTATTTCTCACAGAACACCCTCGATGATCCTAATCAATCGGGTGTCAAGGGGCCACGTTCCACAAAGTCTTCCCTTCTGTCTGTCACTGCGAAATTGAAAAACAGCCCAGGACCCACTAAACTCAAAGCTCTTATCACACCCCGTAATTGACCACATTCCCTTCGATCGTCCAGCACTGTTCTACTGATCTCACCGATACCAGACTGTTTTCTGTTCTGGCACCTTGGTGGTGGAATTAACTTCCTCTAGATGTCTGTACATCTAATTCATTGGCAAACTTTAAGCAATATCTAAAAGCTTATCTGTATCTTATTTCTTTTTGTTCGACTGACGGTACTCCAGTTGGTAACCGAGTGAACCAGTGCAAGGATATACGTTATTGATGGAAACTTTAAAGCATTCACTCTAACTGTGCTGTAAATGAATGCAGATAAATGTAAATGTGGGGTGGCTCATGGATTTGCACAGTACTGTACGTTAAACTGATTAAGAAGAGTAAAGGTCTATATTCTTTATGGTATATCCTTGTGCAAAGGGTTGATATTTTTATAGAACCCATTTGGTGTTCTATTTGGTGTTAGTGACACAGTGGTGTTAGTGGAGGCAAAATTATTTGCATTAATACGTATATACGTTAACTAATGCTGACTTGGCTTTAATTCAACACAGACTATAAAAATGTATAATCACTTACTTTTCGGAACCATGAGTGTCACTACTATAATGTAACAAACCAGCTGGATAAGATTTATCACCACATACAAACTCAGTGGATGGAGTATCTGTGGCACAAGTGAATAATTTTTACACCACAAACTAATTAAGTTCGTCACACACACAATTAAGTTACGACTCTTCCGGTTCTGGCTCCCAACAATGCAGCACGATGACCTTTTTGGAAGCTGATGCCTCAAACAGTTTTTGGTTTCTCCTTGAAAGAACATCACATCGTAATCATGACAGAGGCTCTAACAGGGTCTATTTACAGTTCAATCTATAATGTTTAAGTTCACACAAGCTTCATTAAATATTTTATTTAAAAAAGTTGTGCAAAAAAATGAACAAAAACAAAAACACCACACTTCACTTAATCACTTATAACACAGCTGTCATTGTAAAAGTGCTTTGCAGGGTAGAGTAGACTTTGCTTTAAGATGCAAGCATACATTTTCTTTGTAGATAAATGATAAAGTTATTCAGTGTCATAAAGCAAGTTATTGTTTCTCACTTTTACAAATTTTCATCAGAGTTTATAATAATTGTTCATTTTTTTCGTTTTGAATGGGATCTTCGGTACGTTGTGGCTGAGCTTCCTCTGTCGGACAACTGCTGGGCATTTTGACCAGAGAACAGTTCTCAGGGCTGGAAGCTGCTTTATGTCTACAACAGAAAAGCAAATGAATTTAATAATAACTAGACCAATTTAAATATGTCAATAAGCATTATTGGAGGTGAAACTGTGTATTTAAAATAAGAATCTTTGGATGAGGGATGATCAGAGAGCAAGGTTTGTGTGTGTGTGTGTGTGTGTGTGTGTGTGTGTGTGTGTGTGTGTGTGTGTGCGCGTGCGTGCGTGTGCATGTGTGTGATGATAATACATTTTTGTGGCCCTGGCAAATGTAAAAAAGCAGGTTAATGCACACAGGCAATTAAAAAAACATCCTGTTGGATGCTGAAGTCAGGCACTTTGTTCAAATTTTCTATTATTGTGAATAGTTAAGTAAGAAGAAGATTAACTGATCTCTAGAAGGCATAAAATTTAATATGAAACAATTCATAAATTCAACAATTTAAGCATGATTAGTGTATGAGTTTTTATTCATTTATTTATTAATTCTTCAATGTAAGGGTGAAAAATAGTAAAAGAACACCATGCAAACGTTTTCTGCACCCCATGAGATTTAAGTTATCTGATGACATTAACCAAATCTTTTTAAATGTAGAGAGGGCAACTCAAACCACTTTGATTGTAAAACCCCTTCAGAAAGATTTAACAGGCTTTTGAGTTGAGGCAGCATTTTACTGCACAAAAATTATACAACAAACATAAAAAAAAAGCTGAAGGTAAAAAAAAAAAAAAAAGATGGCTTCTACCATATAATGATGATTCCAAACACACTGTAAACCCACAGTGAACTATATAAATAGGCATTAGAGAAAGATTTTTTTTGCAGGAACCTTTTTTAACATAAACATCGATCTCAAAAGATCAGTGCATGCAAGACAGACCAAGAATCTCAGAATCTCAGACTAAACGACTTTTGATAGGAAAAAAGGTAAACAAGCTATAATACTTGCAAAAGGGGTGACTGAGTATCGACTATGCGGGGTACCTGAATCTTTTGCTTTGGGCCCTTTTTATGATTTCAAAACTGCACAAGAAATACTAAAGTACGCTTGTTTACAATATACAAATGTGCCATATTTAAATTACTTTTGGAAATCTGATTATTTTTATTTTCGCTTAGCGACTCACAATAACAGGATTTTTGACTTCGGGTGCCCAAACTTTTACATGACGTATAACGTATGAAAACAGTAATCATGCTATGTGATTAGGCTAGTTAAGCTTAAACATGCAGGTACCTTTAAAATACTTACTCTTTAGATTTTCTGTTTTTCTTCCAGCCCACGAGAGCACCACCAATACCACCAACAACAAGAACTGGAGAAAAACGATGAAAAGAAAGAAAACATACTAAGATTCAAGGTGAAAAAAAAAATAGCTTAAAAATGTGCAAAAAAAAAAACACACACACACACACACAGTGAACCCATTGTGTTTAGATTAATATTTAATTAAATCTTATTTCCACTACACAGTAGACAACAATAGACAGTGGTAAATAGCAGCTGTACAGAAAGATTTAGACCGATACTGAGCAAGACAGAGGTGATGCTGGGAATAAAATATAAATGTATGTATTGTGTGTGTCAAAACATGGAATAACAATGATTTTGGAATGCCTGCCTCTGGCTATCACATAAATAATTGGAAGAAAACCTGTTTGCTCGATCCACTCAGCATGCAAATGAATGTGGACAAGATGGAAACCTTTGGCTTTCATTCAGCACTGTTCATAAACCCAGCATCTGCTTCTTTCCCAAATAACAACTGCATGTTTTTAGGGCACATGCTTTTCTACGGTTTTTCTAAGCAGCAATAAGTGCTTTTCTAAGGTTTCTACACAGCTGCCTAGAACACTGAAAATCAGGAGAAATCAAAGCAGGAGAAGGCTATAAGAATATAGCAAAGCTATATATAATAATTGTTTCACCAGTTTGTTAAGAAACAGCCCTGAACAGAGCTAGTGGAGGTCAAGTTGTGGTTGGGAAGAGAACTGCTTGTAATATTGCTAGAGGTGACAAATAAAAACCCTTGTTTGGTCTACTGCTGTTGTGGCCCATCCATCCCAAGGTGCAAATATTTGGGAGGGATGGATGGATGGATTTAGAAGAAGAGAGAGAACAGGAGAAAAAAATCATACTTACCCAGTATGATTAGGATAATTGTACTTGTAGGCTGATGAGCTGTAAATAAACATTTAACAGAAGTTAGAGTTTATCCTCATTAATTAAATCATCAATCAAAATGAAAAATCATCTATAGTTCAATGTTCTCAGTGTAGTGAGCACACCTGCAAAAGCACCTGGACTGATTAAACTTCCACACTGGTATATTAATACTGCAATATACTATATTTTTCTTTGTCACCCTAGGGAAAAATACACTTTTGTGTATTACAAATATATTCAAAACTCCTATAGTAGATAAATAAATAAATATAAAAAAAAACAATTGTATCATCAGTTAATATATACCAGTTAAGTATACTAAAATCGCGCTTTTACCAATTTTTAGAATTTAACTTTATACATAAAATAATTATATTATAGTACACTTTCCAGAAAGATATTATAGGAAATATACTTATATATATACTAATATATAAACTTATATATATTTAATATTTAAATATATTAAATATACTAATACAGTATATTAATTTATATGTAATTTCTACAGCACATTTATTTAAACTTTGTTTCTCAATAATTTTTTTGGCATATTAAAAAAGATACTTTCAAAATAATCATTGCAACAATGTAGAGAAAGCATAAATTAGAATACAATTACATTAGTCTCCGTACATTTTAATGTGCTTATTCATGTGTTCATATTTAGCACACTACTCAGTCTTGCACACGCTCTCAAACTCACTTTTTTCATGATCAGCCTCATTTGTGTGTGTTTGGACTTTCTTACATCACTTACAACGCTTGCTAGAACTGCAGTAGTATTACAACTCTGCCACAATTTCAGGCAATCAGAGATTAGAGTAGAGTCAATACCAGCAAATCAGAAACTGGAGGCGGGCACATTCTCACTGCCTGTTCTGATTGGCTCTGCTTTTAGTTTTGAATGTAGCGGTTAGATGTTTAATCATTGCATACATTAGTTAATATCTTTATTATCTTATTTTCATCGGCCTAAGGTAATTCCATGGTTTTTGTTATCTACTTGGAAATTAAGTACATAGTGTAAACATACTTTTTACAGAATATAGTGTCTAAAGTTTTATTGCTGAATCTTTATGTACTTTGCTTCTAGTATAATGCTCTGTTCTGCCTGTTTCACCCAGTCTCTGTGTAACAGCCTCATGATGCCTCTAGACAACAAGAAATTGTCTAGAACTAACTAAGCAATTTCAGTGAGGATACAATCATACTGATGTTGAGTCTAAGGGTAAACCTTTAACTCTGCAAGTCTGTGTGTCTCCAGGAAACACATTTAGAACCATGAAACTAGATACCTGTATTCTCTGAATGGTATTTGAAAATGTGGCTCAAGGTACAAACACCAGATGTTCTCACCAAATGAGTTTATCAATTAGTCCACTTGGTTAGTCAATATGATGGTTAGGAAATTTATTCCTAAGAAAAATACACTAGTTGTTAAAAAGTAAAAAAAAAAAAAAATATATATATATATATATATATATATATATATATATATATTAATAATAATAATAATAATTTAAGTAATTATTTTTTAAAAACCTTTCATTGGATTATATTTAATGGACAAATTTTCTTAAATCACTGTTTATATATTTAGTGAACTACATTAATACTACAGTAGCAGTAATTTTACAGAAGTTAAGGTGAACCACAGCCTCACACCAGAAAGCACCAACCACAACAACAACAAAAAGGGTTTTGACAACGTAACCAATCTAGAAAACGACATTTTCAGCTTTCAACTTGAAACTGATATGTTATTAACCATACTGAAGAGTGTTGATTAAACAGACATCAATATAATAAGAAAATAAAACTGATCTGTCAGAGAAAAGCGAAACAACAATTTGGTGTTTCCTTAAAAAGTAGGAGTTCACTCTTGACTTCAGGTCTAATCAACCATTTGGTATGTTCAAGTATTTATTTATTTTTTCTAATGTTCCTCCCAATCTGACTGCATGCCAATTCCCATTCCGATGCCAACTCCCCCATCAAACAACAGTTTTCAAACCAGAGAAGTTGAAGGCTAACACTGCTCCTCCTAGACATGTAAAGCCAACCTCCCACATATTTTCAAACTTTTGCTCATGCTGTGGCAGCATAAAATGGCATGATGGCAGCATAAGGCACTTACATACAGAGGAATGCACACTCCTTGTGAGATTCTTATGTTGGCTTGCATTCATTGCTTTTTTAGGGATTTCCGCAGACTGATGTTTAGATTTGGAGACTGCAAAGTCCAATCCAAACCCTTCAGCCTACACTTCTTGAGGTAGTCCACTGTGGACTGTGAGGTGGCTCTAGAATGATTATCCTGTTGTGGAAATCATTAGTACATTGTACATTAGGGATGCTCCGATTGATCGGTCGCCTACCATAATCGGCCGATTATTGCTTTGGGAAGTTTCATCGGCGATCTCTATAATGGCCGATATAGAAAAGCCGATTAGATGACGCAAAATTTGCGAGACATTTATTTTTTTGCGCACTGCTAAAATGGCTCCACCGGTCTGGCAGTTCTACGTGTTGTGTGAAAAAGACAATACATTAGCAACCTGTGTAACAAGCCAATTCCACGAGGCGGGAAACACCCAGAGCATTTTAACACCACGAACCTCATCAGACATTTGAGAGAGCGGGAGAGCTCAGCAACTCGCGCGCCGCCACTCACTCAGCTGTCTGTAAAACACCTATCTCACATACGCGGTTTCACTCGGTGGCCGAAAGTACAGTACGCCTTATCATGATTCACTGCGAGTTTTGGCGCCGTGATTACATTTCCATCTTTCCGCGCGAAAAAGTAAACGTAAAATTTTTTAAACAGGGTTTTAAACATGAAAAATTACATGTTTCATTTTTTTGGCGGTCCTCACGGATGCTTGCCGACCTTGCAGAACTTTCAGTGTTATGCGCTAAAATGCCCCCCTGCCACAGATTGCGATCCTGCCACCTGATCGGAGCACCCCTATTGTACATTCACTCTATAAGTGAAATGTTCCCTGTGCTTTTAGCTGCAACAGAATCCCAAACAACGTTTAATCCACTCCATGGTTAACAGTTGGAGAACCCTTTTTTCATTTCGTTAGCATTCAGCCATGGACTTCATTGAATCATAATGATTTACACTTATGATACCATAAAAGGATAAAAACTTATCGCACAATATCAATTAACCTCACTTGTCATTACTCATTTATTTGCTCTGTCAGAAATGCTAATAGCAGAATCTATCATTTTAATTTAAATATGTTTGTTAGACGTTCGGCTGCTCCCGTCAAGGGGTCACCACAGCTGTTCCGCACACAACTCGACACAGGTTTTACGCCGGACGCCTTTCCTGATACAACCCTCCCATTTTATCCGAGCTTGGGACCCACACTACATCCAGTGGCTGGGGTTTGGGTATTTGGTGGGAATTTAACCCAGGCCTTCAGCATGGCAGACAAGAAACCACTGAGCCACCAGTGCCCATCATTTTAATAAAAATATTCACATTATTTGAAAAAAAAAACTTCTGGGATATGAGCATATCTTTCGTCAGGGGAAACAAGTCATCCAATAAATAACGATTCACACTTATGATACAATAATCAGATAAAAACTTTTCTGATGAACCAATATCAATTAACCTCACTTGTCATTACTCATTTATTTGCTCTGATTGGGTAGGAATTGAATCTGGGGCTTCCACATGCCAGACAAGAAACCTACCGCTGAGCCACCAGTGCTCATTGTTTTAATAATAAAAAAATTACCGTACATGAAAAAACCTTCTGAGATATGAGCATATGTTTTGAAAGTCAGGGAAAACAAGTCATCCATTAAATGTTTAAAATTATTGATTATTCTTACCGGTACACCGTGGGAGAGATGGAATCCATCCATGTTCCCCACAGGTCAGACTCTCAGACCCCTTTATTTGGTAACCTTCAACACACCTGATTTGGATTGAGACGCCGTATACGTAAGGTGTCGAGCTTCCACTGATAACTGCATTTTCGATTAATGGTGACTCACAGGGGATGGCTGGATAAATTAAAGAGACAAACGTTAAGAGTCACTCATTTGCACAAAGGTTCACTGAAATATTGACGTTCTGACCACATGGCTGAGCTCCTTAAAGGTTGTAGACCTTTAAACTCCATCTTGTTAACACTGACATGAAAACATTTATTTTTGACCGTGTCCTAAATGTTGACCCAAGTTTTGCAGAAAACCAGTTTTGTGACTTATAATGTAACTAGAACTTATCTCTGAAACACTGGACATAAAGGAGGAACACACACTAGATCAAACACACACAATTATTTGCATTTGGGGCAACTTGGAATAGTCACTCATGAACACAAGGTGCTCTCAAGTCTGAGAAACTTTTTCCCCTTTCTCGGTGACCTGCTTACAGCAAAAATAATTAAAATAAATACATTTTTCCTGTGAAGCGAGGAAAAATAACAGAGAGGGTACTATTATATAGGCTGATGTATGCAAGCTTAATGATGAAAAAAAAAAAGCTGTGGTGCCTTATAAAGCGTGCCCGGGGGGAGGTTTTATCGGCCTCAAGACATTTTGTGTAATGGTTCCGGGACTGAGCTCTCAGGTGGGTGAGTGGCCAGTTCGCGCGGGAAGACGGTGACGCATGCGATCACCTGACCCGGCTTAAAAGAGCACCCGGAAAGAGGTTTGAGGAGGGTTAAAGAGGGTTAGAGAAAGTTAGGAGATGCAGCAAGCTGTTTTTGTTTATGTTTCCTCACGCTTGGCCAAATACAACTGTGAAAACCCCATTAAAATTTGTTCTGTAATTTTTCATGTGATGCATGTACAAATTAAATACATACAGAAAAATCCCAACCATCCTGATGTGTTCTATGACATGCCATGCCAACTTTACAGTATTATTATATTATTATAGATGTATAAATATCACCAATCTCTAACACTATAATCATATCTTCACTATAAATATATCTTCATATTTCATATATCCATAATCATATTTCAGGTCAAGGAAATAGGAGGCTATGAGAGAGTTTATGAGACACGCACATGAAGACCTTCCTGTTTGACGATAGCATGGGTTTATTAACTGGGAGTGACTGAACAGGCTCTGGAAACTAAAAATAGGGCTTTCTATATTCTCTCGGGGTAAGTCTGCCCTCGACAAGGATTTATGACAACTTGGCTGGCCGCCCAGGGAGACCAACGGGATGGCCGAAAGGAGCGGGCAAGTGTCTCAGCTAGTCTCCCGCCAATAAAATTTCCTGTGGCCCCTGTATGGATTAGGCCTCCAATTGGGCTCTCTGGATTCCGGCCCCTGAGAGCGTACCTGGCGGGAAGAGCCCTGCATGACAAGGTCCTGACTTTCGGGAGTTAATAACCCCATGTTATCTCCACATGAGAAGGTCTTCCTGTGCGTGTCTCATAAGCACTCTCATAAAATCCTATTTCTTTGACCCCCTCAGAAGCCTTGCGTTGTTATAAATATTATTACATCCTGTGGTTATTACATCCATGCCATCTCCAAGCCGAGCCTCGTAACACAAAACATTTAGAAAAGACGTAAATTAAGTAAAATATACAATAAATAGACATTTAAACTCACTTAACCTTAATTCATGAAAGCAAAGAAAACTGAAAGCATGTAGAGCAGCCACATAAAGGGTTTTTATAAAGCTGCCCATCATTTTTTTATATGGCATTGTATACTTCACAATCAGTTGTGTATTGGTTCCATGACTTTACTTGAGACTTTCTCTCTAAATTACGAGGGGAATCGGGGTGAATAAAAAAAAAAGGTCATGAATACACCAGGAGGTCAATGCTCCATTGATGGTTTATGCACAAACAACCAATCAACATTTTTTCCACAAGCACTGCATAAGACTCATCCTGTCCCTTTGTGGATACATCAAGATTGGATTACTCACCATTGGGACAGTATCACAGGACAGTGTTTTTTCATCATTGTGCTCCTGGATTGACTCATAAAGCAGATGAGGCTGATACAATATTCACCCACCCACCCACCCACCCACTCGCCACACACACACACTCACACAATATGCAGGTATATTACATGTTGCTTGAGTGTCTTTCATGTTCTTGGGTTTTGTTAACCCCATCTGATGAGATTAAAGCCCTGTGTTTGTGTAATCTTGGTTAATTCATTAAAACGAGTGTTACACTCTTGAGACGCATGGTGCTATGTCTTCACTAAATCTTGCACACACACAAAAAAAAAACGACATACAAAAAGTCATTAAAACTTGCTTCACTTGGCTTTCCACTGATGCAAAAGTTTTGATCTTCTGTATGTCAAAACTGCTTTGGATGCCGAAGCAAAAATCTGTCAAAATTTTGGTTCTCAAATCGAAAATTCACAAGCCGCTGCGTTAGTATGCTGAGAGTCCACTGTACTTAAATACCATAATTATCCAAACCCTTCTGAAAACTGAATACCGGTCAGATTATACCACAAACCCAGCTGATTCAACTCACTACTGCCAGGCAAGTAAGACATAAAGCTCTTCTTCACAAACTGAGCAGTTAAGTTCTAGAGCATTTCACTGAGGGTCAAAGTACAATCAAGCATCATGTTATTGAAAGATACAATCATCCTGCTGTTGAGTGTAGGATAAACCTTTAACTCTGCAAGTCAGTGTGTCCCCAGAAACCACATTAAGAACCATGAAACTAAATACCTGTACTCGCTTAATGGTAAAGGAAAGCATGGTTCAATGTAAAAACCCCAACAGAAGAAAAATACACCAGTTGTTAAAAAGCAAGAAAAGCAATGCAAGTAGTAATTATTCAAGAACTTTTCACTGGATTACAGTTAATTGCCAAATTGTCTTAGATCACTGTTTATACTTTTAGTTAACTACATCAATATTATAGTAGCAGTAATTTTACTGAAGTCAATGTGGTTTTCTCCACTTTGAATCACAGCCTTACACCAGGAAGCAACAACCACAACAAATAACCAACAATGAGTTTTGACAATGTGACCAATTAAAAGAAATTATATTTTATAGCTTTCAACTTGAAAATTACATGTTTTTAACCATATTGACGAGTAAAACTGGTCAAAATTGATTAAATATCGGGAGCCAATATACTGTAAAGATGCTGTAAAGATTAACAGTAACATGATTAAGACATTACTTACCCAGACACTGAGGGGGATTTTCAAACATGCCATGTTCAGTACATGATATTGTTGAGGGACCGTCAGGACTAAACTCTTCTCTACATGAGTATGTGACTCTTTCTCCATATACATACACCTCCTTCTGGGGGGTAAACTCTCCATGTGCTATATCAGGAGGTTTGGGACAGGTGACAACTGAGGAAAAAAAATATTACAATTTACCAAGCACGTATTTACTGTATAGCCATTTAAAGTTTTTTTTTCTCAAATGTCTATACATATATTTTTTTTTCAGTAAAAAGAGCAATTCTCTGAATAACACATGACACCTAAACCTATGTATAACTGAGCTTAGAACATTAATGCTGATATTATGAATTTTGCAAAGAGGTAGAAACTCTAGTGAACAGGGCTAAATAATCTTACTGTTGCACTTTGGAGGAGGTGGGTTCCATCCATTTTCCTCACAGGTCAGGAGGTCAGACCCCTCCATGCTGTAGCCTTTATTACACCGGTACTGGATGGTCATTTTATATCTATAGAGTGATGCCTTTCCTCGAATTATGGCTGCATCGTTAACTTTGGGTTGCTCACAGATGATCTCTAAAATAACAAATAAATCACAAGGTCATGCAACATATTAATCAGGGCCATAAATATTTGGAAAATGAGATTTTTTTTTTTATTGGATTTTTTTTTTTTTATATCTTTGTTAATTTTACAGATGCCTCTTTAAACCGCCACACCGGATTTATATTTCAAGTGTGGGATTAAAGTGGGGACTTTTGGCTTTAATTCATGTGGCTTAACACAATTATTGCTTTTTCAAAGAAGCAACAGCATTTGGAAAATTTATTAGTTGTGGCCTGCTTTTTCATAATTTAATGAAAAATTAAGGAGCTAAAATGTCTAGAGACATTTTAAAAAGAAGGAATTCAGTCACAATTCTTCAAGAATAATTAAGAGTTATTGGTATGTTCATGCAAGTACTTATTGATTTATTCTAATATTCCTCCCAATCTGACTGCATGGCAATTCCGACTCCCCCATGAAACATCCCCCATCCTGGTCTTTCATCATGCTATGCACCCTAACAAGGTTTCCAGGGCCTTTGCAAGAGAAACAGGCCCACAGCATCACAGATCCTGCACCATACTTCACAATGGGCATGAGGTGCTTTTCCGCATATTCGTCTTTAGTTTTACGCCAGACCCACAACAGAGTGCTTGTTGCCAAAATGCTCTATCTTAGTCTCATCTGACTACAGCACACGGTCCCAGCTGGAGTCCCTGTAAACTGTTATGAAGACTTTTTGACCACAAGATGCCACTTTTTGATGCAGTTCTCTAACAGTAAGCTTTGGAGATTTTTATACTTCTCTTACCATCCTCCTCACTGTGTGTGGTAGCAACATAAAACAAGACTGGACAATGGCTCAAGTTTGTCACGGTTTCAGTTGTTTTAAACTTCTTAATAATTCCTCTGACTGTAGATATGGGCAAATTTTGGCGAGTGGCTATTTTCTTGTAGCCATTGCCTGACCCAAAAAGGTCAACACACATCTGTCTTACTTAAATGGGGTGTTCTCATGTCTTTCCCAAGTTGAAGAGGAGATAAGAGAAACAGGCCTCTGTGTCACATCACATTTATACCACAGACAAACAAGAAGTCATGAATTATTAATTAAAAGTTTTTAGATACTCTGATCAACTTTATAAATTACAGTAAAAAATACAAAAATGCTCCAATTACATTTATTTTATCAGAATTGTTAGGGGTGCCAATAATTGCAGAACAGATGATTTTATAAAAACAATAATTTTTAGTCATTCATTATTTTTGTATTTTCTTTTTTATTCACTTGAGTTAAAGGTTAGATTTTTCTACAATTTTCAGTGTAAGATTATGCTTCTGCAAAAAAAAAAAAAAAAGAATTTATTAGAAGCCTAAGAACACCTTTTAACCCCGGATGGTGAGCAGGACTGTAAGTGAAATGTTCCCTGTGCTATTAGCTGCAACCGAACCCCAAACAATGTTTAATCCACTCTGGTAAATAGTTGGAGAGGTGCTCTTTTTATGAAATTCAGAACCCTTTCTTCATTCCGTTAGCATCCAGCCATGATTTCTGTGCGATCATAACGATTCACACTTATGATACAATAATCAGATAAAAACTTTTCTGATGAACCAATATCAATTAACCTCACTTGTCATTACTCATTTATTTGCTCTGATTGGGTAGGAATTGAATCTGGGGCTTCCACATGCCAGACAAGAAACCTCCTGCTGAGCCACCAGTGCTCATTGTTTTAATAATAAAAAAATTACCGTACATGAAAAAACCTTCTGGGATATGAGCATATGTTTTGAAAGTCAGGGAAAACAAGTCATCCATTAAATGTTTAAAATTATTGATTATTCTTACCGATACACCGTGGTAGAGATGGAATCCATCCATGTTCCCCACACGTCAGGCTCTTAGACCCCTCTATTCGGTAATCTTTAACACAACTGATCTGGATTGAGTTACCGTACATGTAAGGTGAGGAGCTTCCGCTGATAACTGCACTTTTGATTGATGGTGACTCACAGGTGATCTCTGCATAAATTAAAGACAAAAAAAAACTGGAGACTTTAACAAACTCTCATATGCACAAAGGTTCACTGAAATGTTGCCCTTCTGACCACATGGCTGAGCTCCTTCATCGTTTTTGTGTTATTTGTAGGTCCTTAAATGTAGACCTTTAAATTCCATCTTGTTAACACTGACATGAAAACATTTATTTTTGACCTTGTCCTATATGTTGACCCAAGCAGAAAACCAGTTTTATGACTTACAATGCAACTGGAACTACTGGACATACTGGACATAAGAGAGGAACACACACTGGATCAAACACGCACACACATTATTTGCTGGACCGAACTGGATAACCCCTGCTGTATGCGCTTAAGGGATCTCACAGGTATGTGCAAACAAAAAACTACAAGGCTGAAAGGGCTCATGCTAATCGGCTTTAATGTAATCAGTGATATTGTTATTTTAGGTTGAAGCCCACGTACATGTCTGTCTGTCTTTCTGCACGGACTCCAGCACGTTAAAATTCACTTATACCACTTCAGCTGTTATTTCAGAAGTGAAAATATTAAGTAATCCCAGGTAAAATATTCAGTTTAGATTTATCAGTGATATGTATTTAGATTTTACATTTTTGAAAAAGTAACTAAATAACTGAGAACTTAAATGGCGGACCTAACGCGTGAGAGTACTCGTTACATCAAAAAAGTGATCCAAGTTCTTCTTGTAGGTTTGTTAGTACTTTGTAACACATTACACTCAACACTGCTAATGATTATTTCCACTTCATATGAATTGATCAGATAATTACCATTTCAGTTAAAATAGAAAGCACAAGAAATCAGAAAGAATATGTAAGACACAAAGATTTGATAAAACTTACCCAGACACTGAGGAGCAGTCTCAAATGTTCCTTTATCTGTACATGATATTGTTGAAGGTTGAGTAACTCTAAAACCTTCAATACAAGAGTATGTGACTGTTTGTCCATATTCATATAACTCCTTCAGGGTGGCATAATTTGTATTGTTTACAGCAGGAGGTTTGGGGCATGTTATAACTGAGGAAGAAAAAATGGCAGTTACTGTAAAATTTGGCAAACTTGTTGCCAAGATACAAGATTAAAAAAAAAAAAAAAAAAACATGATTGAATGAATCTCTATTGACTTGTTATAACTAATGCTGTTCATGGAGTGAATATATTATTGTGCATGTTATTTAGAAATATTAATTATTAGTACCAGGGCATTGAGGAGGAGGTGGATCCCACCCATTTTCTGTACATATCAGGTAGTCAGATCCTTCCATTCTGTGGCCTTTATTACACCGGTAGCGAACAAACTGCCTATATTTATAGGGTGGTGATTTTCCTTCAATTCTTGTTGCGTTACGAATTTGTGGACTTTCACAGGACACAACTGTATAAAAGGAATGTCAAATCATCTTTTATTCATTGTATTGACAATATAAAAATGTAAAACTATAAAAATAAAAAATAAAAAAAAAATTATATTTTAATGAAACATTATTTGTAACATTGAATCTAATTGAACTTACACAGACACTGAGGAGGAGGAGGCTGAAATTTTCCATCACTGGAGCATGTTATTGTTGAAGTTCCAATAAGATCATGACCTCCTTTACAAGAGTATGTGACTGCTTCTCCATACGCATAAAATTCATCCTCTGGGTAAAATGTTCCATTACTTATATGGGGAGGTGGTTCACACTTCAACACTGAAAAACAAAAGAAATCACAATACTACTTAAGGTAGTCTTCACTTAGTGTAGACTAATATCAAAAGAACTTTTTTTTTATTATTATAATAATAATAATAATATAGAAGGAAGAAGCTATTCCACATACAGTACATAAACACTTATGTAGTATGCCCTTACTGGCCAAAAGTAAAAACAAAAAGTATGTGGGCAATAAATGAACCTTCAGTTTGAGTTATTTAGATTTGCATCATCATGGCGTGAGCCCGTGATGGGATCTAGAGATAAGCGAATCCGGATTCGGCCGGGTTAAATAACCTGATCCTTTATATGACTCACGAATCACTAATCCTTCTCTTCATTTACTCGGATCAGTTGAGTCCTAAGTTATCTTGTTGCTAACAACAACATACATAAATACAAACGGATAATTACACAATTTAGTTGTTCTAAGTAGTTGTTAGCTAGTAACTGTAGGAACAAGTGGCTGACTGAGTTGTTTAGAAAACTTCCTGCACGGTCAGAAACGTGAGAGAAATACAGCAGGTACTGGTTCGTCTGATTCCGATCTGAACCGTGGCACTCAACTCGCAGCGCAGAGTGAAACAACCGGATCCAAGGGACTCAGCGTGTGTTCATGTGTCCGAGGTTTCGGTGGATTCTGAGGATTCGTTGAGAGCCCCTAGTAGAGGGACCTGGTAAAAACAGGCAGAGTCTGTATCATAATGACATAAACCGCAGCTGCGATTGGATGCAGTGCCCTATAATCTGATTTTAGTATTTTGCCACTGATTTTGCCATTTTTCAAGTGTCAGGTCCCACAACGACCTTACAAAACATGTACGGCATCTCGTACGAGGCAGCTCTTTAAATTCGTGACAGTATGAAAGGACCAAATCACAACTATTGTTTTTTTTATATATTTACAGTACTGTACAGTTTTTTAGGCAGGTATAACAAACATGCAGTAAAGTAAGAAAACATATACATACATATACAAAATATATATTGTTACTGTAATTGTTTTTCAATCAATGTACAAACTGCAAAGTGAGCAAACAGAAGAGAAATCTAAACCAAATCAATATTTGGGTCCACTATCCTTTGGCTTTAAACCAGCATCACTTCTTAGCCTTGCATACTTGCACAATGTCAGGGATTTTATAGAATCAGAGTCAGGTAAATGATTAACCAATTATACCAGCCAGATGCTAATGATCATCAGTTTTATAGGTTGAAATACAGTCATCAACAGAAGCAGAAACGACTGTCTAAGAGGCTTAAACCTGGCTGAGGAACAGCCAAACTCTGCCTCTAAAGGTGAGGTTGTGGAAGACAGGTTCTTGTCACAGGTCATACCCCATGGCAAGACTGAGCACAGCAAGATCGAGGTAGTTACACTGCATAAACAAGGGCTCTCTCAGGCAAAGATTTCAAAGAAGACTGTGGTTTCAAGATGTGCTGTTCAAGCTATTTTGAAGACAAAACTGACAATGTTGAGGACCATAAACACAGGGTTTGGTCAAGGTAACTTAACGCAGCAGATGAAAGACACAATCCTTTAACATCAGAAGATGTCAGAGCTGGTGAAAACCAGTGGGATGCAGGCACACCCATCTACTGTCTGGAGAAGTCTGACCAGAAGTGGACTTCATAGAATAACTGCGGCCTACAAGACATACCTCCAACTTGGGAACAGGGCTAAGCAACCCAACTATGCAGGAAAACAGGAAATGGGGTGCAGGAAAATGGCAGCAGGTGCTCTTGACTGATGAGTCAAAGTTTGAAGTATTTGGGTGTAGCCGGAGGCAGGTTGTTTGACAAAGGGCTGGAGATTGGTGCGATGATGAGTGTCTGGAGCAACAGTGAAGCTTGGTGGAGGTTATTTGCAAGTTTGGGGCTGCATTTCTGCAATGGAGTTGGAGATTTGCTCAGGATTAGTGGTGTCCTCGATGCTGAGAAATACAAGGCAGATGCTTATCCATCATGCAATACCATCAGGGAGGTGTCGGTTTGGCCCCAAATTTATTCTGCAGCAGGACAACGTCCTCAAACATACAGCAAATGTCATTAAGAACCATCTTCAGCATAGAGAAGAACGAATTAGAAGGAGAGCCAATGGACGGGGCCATGTATTGTATAATCTTGGATGAGAACCACATGAAGGTGGGTCATGGATGTGTCTCACAGCATGACAATAACCCAAAACATAGCACATTAAGGTCATGGAGTGACCTAGCCAGGCTGCAGACTTAATCCTATAGAAAATTTATGGAGGGAGCTGAAACTTCGAGTTGCCTAGCGACAGGCATGAAACCTTAAGGATTTGAGTATTTGAGAAAGATCTGTAAAGAATAGGGAACAAAAATCCCTCCTGAAATGTGTGCAAAACTGGTAACCCACTACAAGAAACGTCTTACCTCTGTGCTTGCCAACAAGGGTTTCTCCATCAAGTACTAAGTAATGTTTTGCTTGGGAATCAAATACTTATTTTACTCATTGAAATGCAACTCAATTAATGACCTTTGTATCGTGTACTTTTTCTGGATTTTGTGGTGATATTCTGTCTCTATTACGGTGGCCGTGAAGTGCAAAACAAATTAACAAAACCGAAAACAAAATAACATTCAAAGACAAAATAACAAATTCAAAACCAAATTAACAAAACCCAAAACAAAATAACAAATTCAAAACCAAATTAACAAAACCCAAAACAAAATAACAAATTCAAAACCAAATTAACAAATCCGAAATGAATTGTTAATTTGGTTTTGAATTTGTTATTTTGTTTTGGGTTTTGTTAATTTGTACTGCACTTCTCGGCCAGTCAGGTACGAACCGGAAAAGGTAGGTATAGTTTCCGAATTAAATTCTTACCGCTGATTGGACGAGACACCTGTCACTCAAGATAAACAGGAAGTAGGAAATTGTGTCTCTTTCTTGTGTGTTCTGCTTCATTTTAAAACCATTTTTTCTATGTGCAAAACTAAGAAAAAAATTAAATTTTTCATTAGAAAGCAAGGAAATGGAATTTATTCAACGTTACTTTGAGGATGGACATTCTTATGCCGTCATTTTGGCTATGCTGGTGACATCTCACGGTATAAAGATTAGTTTGTGAACTGCTGTGTCTCTTTTAAAAGCAAAAGATTTTTTCCACAAGAACTGCAAAAATTTGGCAGAACGTCATTTTTGAAACCACAGTAAGGACAGTACATGTTTGCACATTCATACACACACGACTCTACTGCCGCTACAGCACTTCCTGTATATCTTGAGTGACAGATGTCTCGTCCAATCAGCTGTAAGAAGTTAATTCGCAAACTATACCTACATTTTCCGGTTCGTTTCTGAACGGCAGAGAGGTGCAAACCAAATTAACAAAACCGAAAACTAAACAACAAATTCAAAATCAAAATAGCAAAACCAAAAACAAATTAACAAAACAATATAACAAATTAGTTTTGGGTTTTGTTATTTTGTTTTTGAATTTGTTATTTTGATTTGGGTTTTGTTATTTTGTTTTTGAATGTTTTATTTTGTTTTGGGTTTTATTATTGTGGTTTTTAATTTGTTATTTTGTTTTCATTTTGTTAACTTGTTTTGCACTTCTCGGCCACCGTACTCTATCCTCTCGGTCTCTAAAAATTATAGGCGGCCAAGACTTTTGCACACTACTCTGTGTGCGCGCGCGCGTGTGTGTGTGTGTGTGTGTGTGTGTGTGTGTGTGTGTTTACATACACTGGGTATAGAAAAGAATCACCCTCCATTAAAATAATCACATTTTGTTGCTTTGCAGACCGAAATGAAGCCAGATACAGTTTTTGTTTTATCCAATTGTTTTTACTCAGTGCACTTAATATTCAAGTGAATGAAATACAGTAACACCAACATGTCAGAATAAAAATGGAAAAAAATGAAAAAAACTAAATCACTGATTTGTAAAATGATCACCCCTCACCTCCTAGAAATTATTTGGAATCTCAATGCTCAGTTTATCACCTTCTCAAAGGCACGCAAAGCATTGCACATCGAGACCATGCGATATTTGGCCACTCTTTGCAGAACTGCTCAAGATGAGTAAAATTTCTTACTTCTTAATAATAGACTTCACTCTGCTCCTTTTTTTACCTAATCAAAATGACCACAGCTGATCACAGTTGAAAGTCAAATGGCTGTGTGTGCCAGTGAGAAGGTGATTAGCTTTACCTGATTGAGTTTACAAGTCATTTTTAGGAGGGGAGGGGGGGATCCTTTTTCAAATCAATGATTCTCTTTTGTATTTAGTTTTTTTCTGACATGTTGGTATTATCTATTTCACTTGGATATTAAACGTTGCACTAAGTAAATACAGCTAGATAAAAATAAAAATAAAAAAATAAAAAATAAAAACTGTCTGTCTTCAGCCTGCAAAGCAACAAAATGTGATTATTTTAAGGGATGATTTTTTTCTATACCCTCTGTATATAATGCACACGAACACGCAGTTAAAAGTTAAAACCCCCTCTTTCGATTCTATGTGTTTTTGTGTAAAGACATAAACAAAATCATCTAATCTCAATGAGGAGCGCTGCTATTTTGGTACACACTCTCGCCACCACACGCATAGATTATTGCAATGCTCTTTTTTTTGGTCTTCCCCGCAAACTCCTACACAAGCTGCAGTTAGTACAGAACTCAGCCGCTAGAATACTAACTAGAACTCCTACAATGGACCACATAACTCCTGTTCTTCAACAACTACACTGGCTTCCCGTCCAACAGCGCATACATTATAAAATTCTGCTTCTAGCTTATGAGGCATTACATAACCTGGCTCCGTCATATTTAACAAATCTTCTCTTAACCTATACTCCTTCTAGAAATCTGAGATCATTATCATCATTAAACCTGGTTCTTCCTCGAATGCGTTTGGCAACCATGGGATTTCGAGCTTTTAGCTACGCTGCCCCCTACCTGTGGAACCTACTACCTTCCGATATCCGTAACAGTAACTCTATCACTGTTTTTAAATCCCGTTTGAAAACACATCTATTCAGGCAGACATATCCTTAACACTATTGTGTGCATATTGTTTATTTATTTATTTATTTATTTATTTTTTCCATGTTTGTATGTTGTTTTTTATGGTATGTAAGGTGTCCTTGAGTGTCATGAAAGGCGCCTACAAATAAAATTTATTATTATTATTATTATTATTATTAATCGTAGTGAATATTTTGCAAATACAACCTCAGACTAAGCCATGCCATTATCTGTTAAAAAAAAAAAAAACCCGGCCAATACAGTACTCCCATTATATGTAGCAAGAACTTCTTT
The DNA here is from genome assembly GCA_011419295.1 of Clarias macrocephalus. Lineage (NCBI taxonomy): Eukaryota > Metazoa > Chordata > Actinopteri > Siluriformes > Clariidae > Clarias > Clarias macrocephalus. The sequence goes on from JAAGKR010000416.1 coordinate 190,254, forward strand.
TTTTTTCTGTATTCTGTATCAGTCTCTCACATCGTTGTGGAGGAATTTTGATCCATTCAGTTCACTGAGGTTTTTGAGCATTCGCAATTTTGACCAAACTTTAGCTGTCAGACAGACTGCCTCACATTTGCCTCTGGAAGGTTCTGGTATAAGAGTTTATTGTCGATTCATTGATTTCTAGGTGCCAAGGTTCTGTATTTGCTGACTACTGAAACCCACTAAAATCAGATGTTTTATATTTTTCACAAAACACATAATTGAAATTGAAATAGGGTGTACCAACGTTTAGCATTGACTATATAAAAGCTTAATGGCCAGAGTACAACACTGGGTCAGCTTCGCACTAAACCTTGGTCAAGATTTTAAATGAATTCTGTCAAAATGTAAAAAATTCTGAGTAAACAATTATTGTAGTACTATTACACAAACCGTTTTTTGAAAAAATGAAGAATGTTAAAGTGACAAAATGACCTTACCCGTACATTCAGGAGCTCTCCCATCCCAACCGCGTTCTCTGCAATTTCTAGTTTTCTGTCCAAGAAGCTGATAACTGCAATTAGACATTTGTTCAGAGATATGTTTTCTAAGTCATAACAAATACATTCCAAAGTTATTGTGTACACTTTAAACAAACAAACAAAAAAAAAATAGGTTAAGGAACAAACAAGTAAGAAAATTTGCAATTTTCATTTTAATTTATCAATGAAAAAGGTTTTAACTATTTAAGTTAATCAGAAGCAAAATGAAACACATTTAGTTAAAATTAAGTGTTTCCTTTTAGGATTTCTCTCAAATACTGAAATGGAGGTGTCTGTTTAGCTTTAATGTCCTCCCAATGATGACAGACAGGCTGTCAAGAAGCTGCACAGTGTAGCAATATAAGCAGCCATAACTCTGACTGATCTGCAACACTTGAGTGGACATCGCCATGGAAACGTCTGGACAGCCCTGCTCATAGAAAGAACAACTTCTTTCATATTTTGTTCATTTCTTGCATAAAGTAATAATAATAATAATAATAATAATAATAATAATGAGTAATCTGCTGCACACTCTTGCCATTTTCTCAAACATTGCTATGAGCAGCTGCACCCAGGGCTTTTATTAAAATTTGTTTACTCAAATAGCTTCAAATAAGGCAATCGAAATGTCCAAACTGCTGACTTGTAATGCAGTGAGGTTTGTATACATTACAGAATTTGGTTATTCAAAACTTTTTACAGTCTGTTTATTTACTATTATTGTGTACTGACAGTACATGTGCATAACCGAACATGGACAAACATTTTTAAAAATGTTAAACAATTTTTACCCTTCATTACACACTGCTGTAATGGTTGCGCCAAACAAAATTCCGTCTCGCATCTGATACTTTCCATTGTTAATCTCGCCAGGACTTCCACATGATCTCCCTGGAAAAAAAAAGAAGAAAAAGCTCCATTATTCCACTCATCCCTAATGAAAAAATAATACATTTTGTGTATTACAAATATATTCAAATCTTAGATTGTTAATATATTTGCAATGTACTAACAATTGTAACATCATTTAATATATAAAAAGTGTATTAACATCATGATTTTACCAATTTTTGGAATTAAACTTCATACATACTTTACAATAATTGTATTATAGAAAACTTTTCAGAAATATATTACAGGAAAATACACTTTGGGTGAAAGGTCAGTGTAATTTCTACAGCAGTCAATTTATTTTTGAAAAATATGTTAAAAAAATTTTTTTTCAGATAAGTTTTAAAGTATTTAATCATGTTTATATTTAGTGCACTACTCTCTCGCATACATGATCTCAGATGCGTTTTTGTACGCTGAATCTCTCATGTGCCCTCAAACTCGGTAATAGTTCATATTGTTTTTAAACTAGTTTAAATTATAGAATGTTTTGTCGATTATGTTAGTGCTAAATCTTACGTACTTCGCATCTAGTGTGTCTCCACAGCTTTCGGGCCTGTTTCGCCAAGTCTCTGTTCATTTTAACAGCTAGAATCAATGTGCCAGGTTTGGCCTAATGCAGTGTATCTCAATGATGCACGTCTTTGTCAAACAACTGTTTACATTTTTGTTTTGTGTGTGTTTGTTAGACAACCTGAAGTCTTGTTGAGGACAAATAAACTATAGTACTTATACTTTTATTATTATTATTATGTAAGCTTGTGCAAATTAAATCTGTTAAAAATGAAAACGAAATCTCCCTCATCATTATTGATGTAGACTGTTTCAAAAACGTTATAGTGTAGAAAATGCATTCAGCATTTATAAAAGGTTCTAAAACCCTTTAGTGTACTTGTAATACAATAGTGTAGGTGATTATGTGTACTATATGATATAAAGTATATTTTTATTAACCACAAAGTGTACTTTTTCAGTATATGGAATTGGCAAGAAATATAACAGCATGCCGCTGCAATAAGAATATACTCAGGGTCACGGGTTACAAATTCACTTTTTACTATACATTAAAGTGTATAGTAAAAATTGCTGTAATGCACTTATAACAAATTAAAGATATACAGTTGTGTTCAAAATAATAGCAGTCCAACATCAGTAACCAGATCAATAATTGTTTTTGGGAGAAATTATATTTCTTCATGGCAAATATTTTACTTGTACTGTAGGTGTAGTGGAGTAATAGAAAACTAACAGACCCAACAGTCATAACTTGTATGCACCTGATTCTGTGTAATTTAATCATTAATTGATTAAATGAGGCGTGTTCAAAATAATAGCAGTGTGGAGTCCAATTGGAGTGGTAAATTATTTTGTGAAAAACAGGTGTCAAAACAAGTTCCCCTTATTTAAGGATCAATGCAGAAAAGGTTGTCCTGTGCATTTCTCTCTGCGAATCAGAGTAAAATGGGTCGTTCTAGATATTGTTCAGACGAACAGCGTCCTTTGATTCAAAAGTTGATTAGAGATGGGAAAACATACAAAGAAATGCAGAAAATGATAGGCTGCTCTGCTAAAATGATATCAAATGCTTTAAAATGGAGACCAAAACCAGTAAGAAGTGGAAGAAAACTACCATTCGAATGGATGGAAGAATGACAAAATTGGCAAAGACTCAGCCAATGATCAATTCCAGCATGATCAAAGAACATCTAAAGTTACCTGTGAGTACTGTTACTATTAGAAGACGGCTACGTGAAGCCATGCTATCAGCAAGAAGCCCCCGCTTTTGAAAAAAAGACATGTGCTGAAGAGGTTACAGTTGGCCAAATAACACACTGACTGGCCTAAAGAGAAATGGCGCAATATTTTGTGGACTGATGAAAGCAAGATTGTTCTTTTTGAGTCTAGAGGCCGCAGACAGTTTGTCAGGCGACCCCCAAACACTGACTTCAAGCCACAGTACACTGTGAAGACAGTGAAGCATGGAGGCACAGGCATCATGATATGGGGAAGCTTCTTGTACTATGATGTTGGGCCTATTTATCACATTTCAGGGATCATGGATCAATTTGAGTACATCAGAATACTTAAAGAGGTCATGTGGCCTTATGCCAAAGTAGAAATGCCCTTGAAATGGGTATTTCAACAAGACAACGACCCCGAACACACCAGTAAGTGAGCAGCATCTTGGGTCCAGACCGACAAGACTAACGTTATGGAGTGGCCACCCCAATCCCCAGACCTTAATCCAATAGAAAACTTGCGAGCTGACATTAAAAATGCTGTTTCTGAGGCAAAACCAAGAAATGCAAAGAAATTGTGGTGTGTAGTACAATTGTCACAGATGTGAAGCAGTTCTCAGTATACTTAGTGTACTAAGTTTACTTAAAATTGTTCCACTTTAGCACATAGAAGTACACATAATATACCTAAACTTGTGCTTTTGTATATATGAATTACTACTTAAAACACACTTGGTACAAAATGAATTGCTCAAAAAAGCAACCTTTAAGTATACTAGTCATTACTCTGGCTGTAAGTACACTCAAGTATGCTTTGCCAAGCTAGGATTTAATATACTTATCATACTTTTTCCCACTTGGGATACCACAGTGATTTACCAATGACTACAATATTTAATTTCACTATGAACAGATCATCATCCATTTTAATTGGTTACCGTGGTGTAAAATATGAAAGACAAGTTAGTTCCTGTTCTGACCTATATTCCCAGCCTCTCTCCCACACACATTGTTGAGAATTGTTACACAATATTTTTTATCATATCACCCAGCAGTCATTTAACCTAATGAAATTACCCTTGCACTTAAGTTCAAGGTCGCTCCACTGGGTTCCGCTGCAGGTGATTGTCCTGGACGCTGATGGTCTCGCAGGTAAATAACCAGTGGCACATTTGAACTTTACAGTGGAGCCATCAAGAAAAGGTGGTTTGTTTGATTCATCAGTTAAAATCCGGTTTTCCCCAACATCAGGTCTCTCACATTGTGCTGAGCAGATCAAAACAAATCAGACATATTAGTGATAAGGGAATATATCACATCAAATCTAAATATCATATGTATGGCATGCACTTTGGTCTTCCAAACACTTTCATCTCACATGTAGTACAATTAAACAGTATACAGAGGTGGGAGAATTGACAGATGTTATATCTGATGGTGTGTAAATCAGACCTCACCTCGGACATTTACTGCAGTCATGTGAAGCACAGAGAAGATGACCATGTAGCGCAACATCTTCAACTGTAAATATCAAACTCCAGCTGGGCTCTAGGTGTTGCTCAGTCCTAGATCACTGCTGTCCAAGAACAATACCTTCAAATGATCAGATATGTGCTGAATTAGCTATAACATGTAGTTTTGAAACACCAGGAGGTCCATAAATATTTAGTATTTTAGACAGCAACAGTTTTCCATACTCTGGCTGAAATTACACAATCAAGATGTGATTGAAGTGTAAACTTACAGCTTTAATTCAACGGGGCTCAGTAAAAGAAAGCTTTTATCTGTACATTGGTCAGAACTCGCTCCTTCAATGATATCTTTACGTTTCATACATTAGAGACCTGACACCAGATTCTAGTCGGACAATAATTTCTGTCTATGCGTCCGTATGTCTGTCTGTATATCTGCACATCTGTCCGGCCAAGTTTCCCTCGAGGTGGGCGTGGCTGTATGCGTCACTCAACAGTGCCAATCAATTCAGCACTTTTGCCTCGAGGTGGGCGTGGCTATATGCGTCACTCAGCAGAGCCAATCAATGTGATAGTTTACTGTGTATACACAGTAAACGACAGCAACGAACCTTACACACTTCCACAATCCTCACCAAACACAAACAAAAGCGCAACGCAAAAAAATGGAAACACTATGAAAACTGGTTAAAAGAGATTAAAATAGGAACTTTGAATTTTGGCACTATGACTGGTGAAGGAAGAGAGCTAGTGGATATGATGGTCCTGAGACGGGTATATATACTGTGTGTACAAGAGACCAAGTGGAAGGAAAGCAAGACTGAGAAGATCGGAGGTGGGTTCAAACTGCTTTCATAGAGTGACGTTGAAGTGAGGAGAGTGTCTGAAAGTGAGGAGTGTGAAACTGGAAGTAGAAGGGATAATGATAAATGTCATCAGTGTATATGGGAAACTTTTGGAGGGAGTTGGACAAAGTGATGGTGAGCGTCCCCACAGGTGATTGTAGCTGACTTTAATGGCCATGTTAAAGAGGGGATGAGGAGGTGATGGATAGGTATAGGGTCCTGAAGAGGAATGGTGAAGGACAGATTATTGTAGAATTTGCAAAAAGGATGCAAATAGCAGCGGTAAATACATACTTTAAGAACTAAGCGGAACACAGCGTGACATATAAAAGTGGTGGACTATCTACTGTGTAAGAGATACAATATGAAGATTAGAGACTGTAAGGTGGTTGCAGGGGATAGTGTAGCTAGCCAACATTGGATGGTGGAATTTGGGATGATTTTGGAGGCACAGAGGAAAAAAAAAAAAAAGAGAGAGTGTGTCTAACTCAAGATTAGATGGTGGACACAGCATGGCTTACTTAAAAGAATGGGACGTATGCGGTTTTGTTTCAGATGCTGATCAGCTTATTTTTCAGCTTTACCCATTAAACTATTTCTACAAAATCTTTATTTGTTAACGACTGGTACATATAAGAATTGTTCAGCTCTACATGCTTTTAAAAACAGATCCTGTCATTTCTATCAGCAGTCACTTCAATAAACCCCAGTGACTCAGCAGCCATACATGCCTAAGCCTCTTCCATGTTTTGGATGCTTTGGAGTACAAGCCCTTCCTTTCCTTCTCCATATTTTTTCTTTCCTTCTCTCTGGTACAAGTTTATCTTGCTTTCACCTGGCCAAAAACTCCTGTATCAGCACTGAGGCTTTTTTAAAAGAGTCTTTCCAGTGGCTTGTCTCTTGGGGACGGCTTCTCGATAGAATATTCTGATAACATTACACGTACCTCATCCTGAGGATTTTTGGACTTAGCTAAATGTAACAAAAGCGTTTACTGCTGCCAAGTTCACCAGGTTACCCGCCTTCACTTCTTTTTCTAAAGGATTTTCCGATGATACATTCACCGCCTCCAGAGTGTGTTTGGCACGGCTCAAGGTTATGGAGCGGATTTTTCCATTAACGCATAAGAATAATCTTTCTTTTTTTGTATTCTGATGCCCTCCAGGCCTTTTGGAATTACCGAGCTTGTCAGTACATTCCATCCTCTCCAGAATGTCCGATTTTTTTTATTTATTTAGCCACTCCTAAAATTTCTGCTCTCTCTCTGATCGCCTCCTTTACTTGTACTAGCACCGCTTTAGGACACATACTGAAAGCTCCAATGAACATCTATCAAAGGCAGCGTCAACACTCCAGACTTGTCATGACGCAACAGGAAATGGCCACAACTGGCCATTAAACTGCATATCATTTAATTTTAAACTTGTGAAAGTATAAAGGTGTTGTAAAAATATGGCTGTAATTCAATCTTTTTTTAATCAAATGACTTCGAAGCTAAAAGTCTACATTTCTACAACAAGGCCATTTTGATTGTTACATTTCAAATCCTTTGTGGTGGTTTACAGTGACAAAATTGTGTCATTGTCCAAAAGAAACCTGTATATATATGGCTCATTGCTCGGAGCACCATTAATCGTTCCTTCTTTGTTTTGAAATTCTGCTGTGCGATAAAGAGAATGTACTTGGTTCTATTCTTGTTCAATGACTTCTGCAAAACACACTCTTCATATGTTATCTTACATAAACACAGTTGGTGGTCAACCAGAATGCCCATTACCGCCACAGCAAAAAAAAAAAAAACAGCAGCAAATAAATCAGTCGTATTTTAAAGTCATTCATGAAATGACCGCCTGGCGATGCAAGTTAAACAGCTGCAATTAAGTAGAACCCAAGTCGTAAAAAGTCATAACACTATGTTGTATTTCTAAACTTATAATATTTGTTCATTTAAAATGTAATTTAAATGAAGTTTGGGCTCGGGATGTCGAGTCTGCATCGTGATCCTCCTCTTTAATTTCCTGTGTGGTCTAATCAGCGCTCAACTGCACACAAGGTTTTCCAGAGCGCACAGGCAGAAGTAGCCCAATGATTATGAATGCGTCGGAGAAAACAGCAACTGACTCTGATCATTTTAATAATTCATTGATGAATTTGTGATTTTGGCTGTAGTGATGAAGGTAATCATGTCATCACGTCATCTTCGCAGCAGTGGATGCGCCTATATATTTAAGTTTTATACGAATTACATTACATTTGTTTTCCATTAGTTCATAAAAAAGCAGACATTTCGCTTTCTATACACACACACAATACTTTTTTCAACATGTAAAAAGTATCTATTTTTCACGTCTGTGAGGCAAGTATACAGTATAGAGTTTAATTTTTTGACGCGCTCAAGTTCACCAAAACCAATACAGAATAGCGCACCCTGTTTGCTTTCATTATTTTACAAAACCAAGTTGTCATCATTGTGAGTGCACTTAAATAAAAGTAGAGTCTTATAAAGGCTGTGTAGCCTATATAGTTTTATAATATAGTTTTTGCACATTAATCTGGCAATAAAAGTCTGTTTTCAGGCTACACGAGTGTTGCACATAATAAAATCTAAAGGCTCACTGTGTTAACTTTTACTTTACTTAAATCCAATGCAAATAAGAAACAGCTATATTTAATTTAAATTCTAAATTTGTACTGTAATTTTAGTACTGTGATTATGAATTTGTTTAATTACAATGTTTCAATTGAACTCATCTGCTACTATGTGCAGCTCTCAACAAGCTCATTAATCCTTTAGAGAATGAACTAAGTCTATAGTTATAGCGCCACTTAGCGGTAAAGACAGCAAACACATGCCCGTAATGCTGTCGCTGCGGGAGACACCGCGGTACAAATGTTATTCTGCTTAAGTACCACCAGTAGGTGAAAAAGCGAATAGCCAGGTATGATCATATTACACCATTTTTCATAATACTTAATGCTTCTCATCTCCCGATCCATGCTTTATTTTTTGTCAATATGCATACACATTTATATTTTTATCAGATTAAAAAATATATACATTTGCTAAATACAATTTCATGACCTTTTATGTATTCAAATCTTTCAAATGATCTTAATTGTCATTCAGATAAAACTTGGCCAACTTAGATTATGAAAAGACATAAACCTGTAAAGGTGGATTATTCTAAAATGCAAAATGCTCTACATATTGCTACATGAATTTGACATGGTTACAAACTCTACAGATCTTTTGCTTTTTAAGATTTTACCAAAAACCAAGTTAAGCAACAATTTTTCCAGAATTCTTATGCTTCTTAAAGCTTATAATATTAGTATCAATGCTCATGATAAGAAATATGTATAATTTGCATTTTAAATGATTATACTCTCTTTTTTCAAACAATAATTTTGAAAAATGGCCATTTTGGGGGCACATAAAAAAATCATCTCTACAAAACAGCTGAAGTTGGCAACTTGACATTTTTACGGAAGTAAGACTGCTGCATAAACTTCAAAAGCAGCTTCTTTGGCACACACATCTCTGGCACACACATGTATGTATGTATTATTATTATATAGATGAGCTGGCTGATAGATATATACACATTATGATCAGCCAGCTCATCTTGGCTTCCTCAATGTACTGTGTAGTTAAGGATATCTTATATGAAATCACAACCCTGTGGTAAAGCACGGGAAGTGATCGGTAAAAAAAAAACATAATTTAGAGCCTACGGTTTTATGAGCTGTACTAATAAATAGCAAGTAAAACAACTACAAGGGTCACATACAGTACAAGCATACGGTACCACAGATTCGATCAACCTGATCATTTAATTCACTCCTAATAAACAGATCTTTGATATTTCTGTCCTGTCAGTAGGAGGGTTCTGGAAAAGGGAAGCTGCCTCAGGATCGACAGTTAGGTGTTAGCACAAGTTCTGATATTCTTAAGAGAATTTCAGTAGGTGGGTACTTTTAGAAAAAGGATGAGGACCCCTTATAATCCTTGCTCAATATGAAGGACTATACACAGACCTTTAACTTTCACAAAATAAAATATTGTTTTCCATAGACTTTTTTTTATCTTTTTCTTTTTTCTCTTTTAGTAGTAAAGTGTTCAAGGATTTGTAGAAAAAGTCTTTCACAAAGCTCAGTAAAGACTGAGAATAAATCTAATACTAATCATTTCAGTTGCACAGTTGTTCCTTGTGTGTTTCAGGCAAAAGAAAGTGTTGCAGTAAGGATTTTCCATAATTAACCAATGTCCCACTAAAATGGCATTAATGACACCAGACAGTGGCTGGAAAGAAATGACATTCGCTCTGTTCATATTACAACATGAAGCAATTCAAATCAGATTCGGTATGGCTGTCTGAATGCACAAAGCTGATGTTTTTCAAATCTAAGTCACTTTTGTTTGTGGTCCTTGATTAAATACTGTATATATCTCATAGTTGGTCATGCGACTTGAATGAGAACGGTCAGATCGGAATTTATGTGACATTTTGCCTCTCTGCATACGTAGGGTGCTCGGGAGTGTCGGGCGTTTTATTTCAGGAGTAGAGGACAGTGGAGAAAGTAGTCAGTGGCGGGAAAGTGAAATGTGTGATTTAGCAGGGAACTGAGGCTGTGCATCAGTTACCTGCTAAATGTCCAAGTTAAACTGCAGGAAACCTACATTGCTCAGATGACATGAGCAAAGACCTGTCGATGTGCCTATGCATGCCATTTTAGAGTACAGACGCATCAACATCAGTGTCAGATTTTAAAAAAATTATAATAATCACTCTTAATTATAAATGTGAACTGCCATGGCATGCAAATCCACTCACTCATCTATACTGCGTAATCCTGTATTCAGGGTTACGGTGGGCCTGGAGCCAATCCCAGGAGACCTGGGGCACAAGGTGGGGTACACCCTGGACAGGGTGCCAATCCATCGCAGGGCACACACACATACACACACTCACACAATCATTCACATACTACTGCCAATTTTGGGAATGCTAATTAACCTAACCTACATGTCCTTGGGCTTTCACGGGGAGAACATGCAAACTCCATGCACACAGAGACGGGAATCGAACCCTGACCCTGGAGGTGCAAGGCGACAGTGCTAACTACTACACTACCGTGCCGCCATATGCAAATTCCAGTCTTACCAAAAAACTTCATAAATAAAAATCTAAATTGAAAAATGTGGCCTGTAATGTGAATATAGGTTTGGTCAGTCCACCCAAAGAACATGGTGTCTCTGCTTCCTTGATATAAAAATCTTCTCCAGATAAAAACTTTTTTGTCAGTTGTAGATGTTCAGGGCTGTTTATACTTCTTAGGGTAGATTGAGGTTTTTCTTTTCGTTTATTTATTTATTTTCAGGTCCGATTTCTCGTTTGCAGTTATAAATGAAATCTTCGAATACGTCCGTCCATCCATCTAGTAACCTCTGTAATCCAACTAGAAACCGTGGAGGCCAATGGTGATTTTTCACTGTACAGTAGTACCACGGCATGAGAATTTAATCCTTCCCAGGCGACGAACACTTCAGGTCAAATTTTGTATTGCGAAAAGCATTTTCCCATAACAAACAATGTAAATGCAGATAATCTATTCCAGCATTCAAAAATATGACCAGCATTTAGCAACTGAATGTTAATTTGTTCCTTCTTTAGCTTCCCCTGTATCCACCCACAGGCCTATTCATTACACGTTTGGTTTCAGTAGATCAAAATAAAGATCTGCTTTAATCTTTGACCTTGTTTAAAAATAAACGCGAGTTACACACAACAACAACAACAAAACATATTGTATCCTGCCAATATCACTAGCAAAAACCAGCAGCAGTCTCACAGCGCGGCGTGTAAACACTATGTGACCGGAAAGCCACCACAGCGGCCAGGTCTGTTTACTGTCTCTATTGAACTGGCCGACAGGAGAATCCAGACACAAACAAGCCTTTAGGACCGGAGGCGAAGAGAACAGAATCATCTGAGGGTTAATCTACAAACCGAACGGGGAAAGCTCGCGAGTTATATTCTCGGTGGAACTAAATACATTTCACTTCATCTTACGACAAAACAATAAACACAGTCTAAACGTTTTATTGTAACGCTTGTAAAGACCGTTAAAATATTGGAAATATCTCACCGTTATCCGCTGCGTCCTCCGTTAATTTCACTGCCTCGCTTTTTACGAGCCTGTTGGCTCCGCCCCCTCTGTAAAACGAAACTAAGCCCACTGCTACATGCTAACGAAACTAAGCCCGATGCTACATGCTAACGAAACTAAGCCCACTGCTACATGCTAACGAAACTAAGCCCACTGCTACATGCTAACGAAACTAAGCCCGATGCTACATGCTAACGAAACTAAGCCCACTGCTACATGCTAACGAAACTAAGCCCACTGCTACATGCTAACGAAACTAAGCCCGATGCTACATGCTAACGAAACTAAGCCCACTGCTACATGCTAACGAAACTAAGCCCACTGCTACATGCTAACGAAACTAAGCCCGATGCTACATGCTAACGAAACTAAGCCCACTGCTACATGCTAACGAAACTAAGCCCACTGCTACATGCTAACGAAACTAAGCCCGATGCTACATGCTAACGAAACTAAGCCCACTGCTACATGCTAACGAAACTAAGCCCACTGCTACATGCTAACGAAACTAAGCCCGATGCTACATGCTAACGAAACTAAGCCCACTGCTACATGCTAACGAAACTAAGCCCACTGCTACATGCTAACGAAACTAAGCCCGATGCTACATGCTAACGAAACTAAGCCCACTGCTACATGCTAACGAAACTAAGCCCACTGCTACATGCTAACGAAACTAAGCCCGATGCTACATGCTAACGAAACTAAGCCCACTGCTACATGCTAACGAAACTAAGCCCACTGCTACATGCTAACGAAACTAAGCCCGATGCTACATGCTAACGAAACTAAGCCCACTGCTACATGCTAACGAAACTAAGCCCACTGCTACATGCTAACGAAACTAAGCCCGATGCTACATGCTAACGAAACTAAGCCCACTGCTACATGCTAACGAAACTAAGCC
>JAAGKR010000417.1:0-111415 GCA_011419295.1 Clarias macrocephalus
CACACACACACACACACACACACACACACACACACACACACACACACCTACACACACATACACATACACATACACATACACACACACACATACATACATACACACACAAGAACAGAATAAATATTTGACTCTTTTAATCGAATTCTGTGTCATCCCCTCACTAGAACATTACGAACAGCCCGGGAAAATGATAAGGAAAAACCAAATACCTCACACAGTCATCATTCAGGCTTCAGCAGGTCCGAGTACATGTACGCAGTATTGCAGTAATTAAGCAAAACGATGTTCCTGTGAGGGGAAATTGTCCTTGATCTACAACAAACACAAGCTCTGAAGGCAGCGTCTCCTCTGAGCTGTCAGTCGTAAAAACTCAAAACAGTGGAAATGAAACAGACATGGCAAAAGGAGACACGATCCAGACCTAACAATAAGAGAAATAGATGTCAAATCCCTTCACAAAATCTGAATCTACTATTTGAACCAAACCATATGTATGAACTATTTGTATGTCTTTACATGTAGTTGAGGCATTCAAGGCAATCCAGAACTTGTGACTGTGTATAATGACAGTGAGAGTGAAAAATCCTTTTATTTCTCTAAAGCACTTATCCCAGCGCTTCATTGGTGCTTCACTAGTACTAGATACCATCAAGGTAGAAAGTTTTCTCAGGTTGTCGAACCCATGATCGGAATGCTTGATTCATGTCCGCAACACTGGCCTCCCAGGAACTCCTTTAACGGCCCAAAGAGGACTGTATGGGGGATGTGGGAACAACTCCTAGCCGAGGTCCTGTAATTTGCAAGTGGTGTTGGTAAATGATTGTGTGTACAGTTCCAGCAGACAGATGTGTGTCTTCTGCAAGTTGGCGACAAGTTACCCGTCGATTTTAAAGGATCAGATGTTTCCTTCACTGAATGTTCATGGGAACGACTGCAGTAGCCTCGGACTTCTTCAAAACTTTTGCACTGTCTTTTGCAAAATATTTTCCTACAGCTACAGTAAGAGTCTCATCATGGTATGATTCTTGAAATGTTCTGTAAATTTCAATCAGTTTTACATTTACGTTCTTCTGCTAATGAAATGACAAGTCAAGGCAAGGGAGAAGCAGACAGATCTCGTAATTTCTCATTGGACAATTCTAATGGCCCCTGGGTGACACTGCGTCCTTAAAAAAGCTATGGTTTGGTTTGGTTTGGCTTCATCAAGGTTGAGGTCCCAGTGGGTAGGTTTTCAAGTGGTGAAGGATCTCTATCTGTACCTGCCTTTGAGGGTTAACAACTACAACAAAAACCTCCAAGTGGTGGTCCTAATGGTCCGTAACCTAGTGTGCCAGTATTAGGATGTATTCAGTGATAGAGCCTTTAAAATGCACTTAAGTACAGTAAGTCTCTGTGGATAAGGGTGTATCGAACACGCCATAAACGTAAATGTGTCTAAAAATTATTTTTATTAATATTGGCAAAAATCTTACAAAAACTTTTAAAATCACCAGTAACAAAGATAATACCATTATACCATACCATAATACCACTTGTCATGCATTCCCCTTCCCCCAATCCCACTAATCCTAATTAGTGTAAACTTCGGAAAGGCCAGTCAGAGCATGAGATATGTGGTAAAGACAATAACTGTACCTCTTGTCACTAGAAGGGAGGAAGGGAAGGGAAGGATTTAAGGGTCAGTGTATGAGTTTAGACAAAGGGTCAATGCACTCAAAAATTAACTCCTCATTACTCTAATAGGATGTTTTTAAAAAATAAAATAAAATAAAGTATGCGAGTAGATATTGCAGTCTCTGTGAGTGTATTTGTGTTTGAGTATTTCCAGACATCAGGAGATACTACAGGCATGTAGGGGGAAGAAGGGGGGAGACTGACCCTAGGGTGGGTTAAGGGTTCGGAGGTCAAAGGTGATTTGCTAGAACAGTGTCTGCGTGTGTAAATGACAGCACGGAGCCAGTAAAGCTGTGTTCCTCTGCACGTGTCTGTCTTTAAATATACAAAAGATCTGCAGTGTTTTGCATTATCGATAAAGCAGACAAGCAGCCAGACAGAACAGAGAGACTGACAGACAATAGACGGGGTTATGGCATTCATCATAGTCTGGCATGTTTGGAAAGTAAAGCGGAATAAATAATACAGTTTAGAAGAACTCTGAGATTAAAGGATATGTTAAACATTTGTCAGCTCTCATATCAGCCACACACATCACGATGACACACAATGTCAAGGATTTGAGCTCATACATGCAAAAACACCAATTAGAACGGATTTAAGTTTCTCTAGATCAGGCGTATGCTTGAAATCAATAATGCAGAGAGTTAAAGAAAACTGTATATATTTGTATATATGTGCGTTTATGGGACTGTGTTCCCCATAAGGTACTGTGAGCACATGGGCATGTTTTTATGATTTTGCAATGAAATGAAGCATAAAGTCAGCCACATTGCAAAGCCAGAGGTCAAGTTTCTGTTAAAGTCCCTGTCCTCTCGATCAGTCTTGAGTAAAGATGTGCAGCACAGAGAGGCGAACTCTTAACCGCTTAAAGTTTAGCATGAATTTGGTGCAAAAAACAATGAAAAAGAGAAGACGTACCAGGCGGTATTTTGATGCCAATACAATGATGACAATATTTTGAGACAATACATTTCCAGTATAACTTTTAGTATATTTAATATCTTGAACATCAATGAACATTGGGTGTTTGCACATGTATGTATGTGGATGTGATTGATGTTCCCGCGCCCAGGAACGATTGCTGGCCAGTGTTCACATTGTTGTTGCTTTTTGTTGAATTGTTGTTCACCCTTAAATGTCTAATATTATTGATATTGAAATAAAATGTTAAGAGTGATGCTCTTGCATGCCTTCCTACTTCATCAGCTATGGTTGTGTAGGTCAGAGACGACGTTTTCCAGCAGACTCGGGCACGGTTCCTGTGGAACAATTGTATTCTCACTGATGTCACTGAAACAGACATTAGGGTCACGTGTTCTAGGAAGCGATCCTGGGCCCCTAATGTGAAAACGCCCTTAATGTTTTTCTCATTTTACACCACAAAAAAAGCTTTAAATACACTATATGGGATTTCTTACACTGAGTTGTCTCTGTTGGTAAACAGCATGGAAGATTTCAAAAACTACATCTTTTACATCTTTACTACAATCTTTTAAGTTCAATTCCTGTTTTCAACTCAGATTTAAAGTCAAACATCTGAAAGCACAATGAGCATGTGCATGAACAACTGTACAAAAACATAAAAAAAATATACTTTAAAAAATCTTGACATAAGACAAGGACATTTGCTAAAGAAAAAGGCACAAAGACCAGTTATATAATTATGCACTGAAGCATCGCCACTGGTGACTTAGATTTAATCGAGTTGTTTTCCTCTGCCACTGAACAGCATGGTTTTAGTTTTGAGAACATACAGCCACACAGACGTGGATTAGACCCACATCACATTTGCATTTCATGATGGTTCACATTATTAATTACAAGTGACTTTTATCTGACTCAAACGTGGACGTGTCCATCCTCTGAAAAGGGACACACATGTACATTGAAATGTGTCTTTGCTTGCGCCATCTGGGTTAAAACGCGTCGGATTTGTGCAACAAAAGTGACTCAGATCCGACCTGAAAAACATCAGATCTTAGATATGCATGAACCTTGGTCTAAAAGGTTCAACTGAACCCTGAAACACCAGGAATTGGAGAGGGAGATAGAGGAATCATGGACCCACGTATAAACATACACCGTTTAGAGAGTCCTATATCACCATGACATGAAAGTAAATTGTACAAGAAAGAAGCCTCTTGGTTTTTAGATGTGACGCATGAGAATGGCAGCATGCTGTTGTAGGTTTATTTTGGTGGAAAGGAACATGGAAGCAACACTTCAACACATCAGGCAAAAATTTTGAAGCAATTTCTGAACTCTTTTAAATATGGTATAAATAGTATATTTAAGCTGATTTGTTTTGTCTAACCATACTCATGAGTATTTCACGATGTCCAGTAAACAACTCAGATGTGTGTTTTGGCTACCAGCTAGCCCTAGTAAAAGTACACACACACGGTTTGAGGTAAAAACATTTTCTGAAGAGTTCAGTCAGTTCTGGCCAGCGAGTTTGCAGGAAAAGGTAAAAGACGGCACTTGTTGACAAACTTGTGTGACCATCCACCTTGCCCATCCACAAACACAAAATACACACACGCTCAAACTGCTCAGTCTGGCTCTTCAGAGAACAAGAGGAGCTCCACACATGTGGTCTGTGTGTATGCCTGATGATCTCTCCTATACACATAGCTCTGTGCAGTGGGTTCAGTGGGCAGAAGAGTGTATAGTGGTGCCAGGCCAACAAGTGGGCATTAGGCCAACAGTCTGGTCAGAGAAGAGTATGCAGGACACTGCGTCCTTACACCAACCCCAGCGCCCCTTCTGACTAGATTGTGACCAAAAGTGAAATCATTCAGAGCTAGGATAGATATATTAGAACGTTAGTGTCAGCATTGTAGCCAAACCAATACACATAGGGTTGGACAATGAAACTGAAACACTGGCCAATTTAGTGTTGGAGGTTTGATGGCTCAATTTGACCAGCCTGGTGGCCAATCTTCATTGATTGCACATTCCACCAGGAAGAGCAGAGTTTGAAGGTTTAATTAGCAGAGTAATGGCGCAGTTTTGCTTAAAATATTTAAATTCACACAACATTATGGGTGACATATCAAAGTTCAAAAGAGGACAAATTGTTGGTGTGCGTCTCGCTGGCGCATTTGTGACCAAGACAGCAAGTATTTGTGATGTATCAAGAGCCACGGTATCCAGGATAATGTCAGCATACCACCAAGAAGGACGACGCACATCCTACAGAAGTAACTGTGGACGTAAGAGGAAGCTGTCTGAAAGGGATGTCCGGGTGCTAACCCGGATTGTATCTAAAAAACATAAAACCACAGATGCCCAACGCACTGCAAAATTAAATGTGCACTTCAACTCTCCTGTTTCCACCAAAACTATTCAACGGGAGTTCTACAGGGTCAATGTACATGATCGGGCTGCTATAGCCAAACCTTTGGTCACTCGTGCCAATGCCAAACGTCAATTTCAATGGTGCCAGCAGTGAAAATCTTGAGCTGTGGACCATGTGAAACGAATGTATTGTTCTTCGATGAGTCCACTTTCACTGTCTTTCCCACATCCGAGAGAGTTACAGTGTGGAGAAGCCCCAAAGAAGCGTAACACCCAGACTGTTGCATGCCCAGAGTGAAGCATGGGAGTGGATCAGTAATGGTTTGGGCTGCAATATTATGGCATTCCCTAGGCCCAATACTTGTGCTATATGGGCGTGTCACTGCCAAGGACTACCGAACCACTCTGGAGGACCATGTGCAGGCAATGGTTAAAACATTGTATCCTGTAGGCGGTGCTGTGTATCAGGATGATAATGCACCAATACACACAGCAAGACTGGTGACAGAGTGGTTTGATGAACATGAAAGTGAAGTTGAACATCTCCCATGGCCTGCACGTCCAGGAAAAGTTTTCATCCGTAGGCAGATAGGTCCAGAAAGTCCAGAGGGAAGTTCACGCATGCTCCCTGGCATACTCACACGCCTTCAACAATCATTGCACTAGCCAAGCAAGGGTGTTTTCAAGCTCATGGTTGTTGACGTTTTCAAGCGCTATAGAATGGAGCAGATAACGATTTTCTCAGAGTGTTTTTTACGTGACTGCCAAATGCTGCTGGAGCAGCAGCTCAAAAAGGTGCAGTCAGTGGCTTCACATAACCTTGGAGGAAACGCAGTGTTGGGCTGCACATTCCTTTCTTAAATTCGAGGAAAAAATTGGGTTCTCATCACAATGGGTATGGATGTATCTGAGCTTAAATGAACAAGTCAGTCCTTAGTCAACATATTCAATCCAGATCCAAAATCACATCAAGTTTGAAAAGGAACAAATTGCCTTGGCCAGATAAGTGGGTTGGAGCATGTCAAGGGCGTACCTGACATGACATGGTGAGTACCTGCTTATAACGTTTTAACAAAGGGCAAACCATATACAGTATATGTACTCTACAAAAGGGTTGCAGGTGCCAAGTGGAGAGTACGGCAAAGACTGTCTGAACTTCTGCAAGGATTTCTGTGGAACAGAAAGTTTAAGGACAGAGGAGTCACAACTCCTAGGACACGTGCCAAACAGGAATCTGGTCCAGTTAGGCCTTTTTTCTTTGCATGGCATGGACAGATGAGTATGTGTACACTCTGGATCTGGGTAAGAGATGGCACCAGGATGCACTATGGAAACAGGCTATGCGCAATAATCTGCTGAGAAACCTTAGGTCCTGGAATCTATGTAAATGTCAGTTTGACTTTAGAGAAACATGACGAGGAGGTCAAGGTGGAAGGCGTCCTGGCCACCAAATTCCCCAGCTCTTATAAACCATAGACATTAGCGCAATTAGACATGAGCCACAGGGATAGGGGTGGCTGAATGGTCGTGGGTTCAAATCTGAGCGAGGCCGTCATCCCTCAACTGCTCAGATGCATGAGGAGATAAATGTAAGTCACTCTGGATATGGCCAAATGCAGAATGTCACATAAATGTCAGTCATGAAGCATGAGTATTAGTGTCAACGCTGCACACAGTTTGTGTTGTGACTAAAACTTGAACCATAATTTTTTTTTCTTTTTTACAAAAATATAATTAGTCAATTTCAGAGTACAAAAAAACAAAGTTCAAACAGAGAGAAGGGAAAAATACAGTATGCTTTTTTAAGTTAACTGCTCCATGAAAGAATGAGTTTCACGTTATAGTGAGTGTTGAGACTCAAAGCAGCATTATGCTTATGGCACAAAACTGAGATTCGATGTTGATCATGGCATTACATAATTACAAGATAATTACTTTACACACTGATGAGGAAAAGTATGCGTAAAAACTAGAAAAGAACACTTATACATCCAGGGGTGCTCTTAACAATCAAATATATTCATTTGCACTTCAATGAGCTTCTCTCAATCAGTTTTCATGCTACTGATGCAAGAACAAATGTATTTTTTTTCCAATTTACAGATTGTACCGGTGGTAACACTCATTTGTCGTACGGTTCTTTACTCTGTAAAAATGCTGAGTACTTTATCAGACAAGTTCAGCCAGCTCAGCAAACGATACAGTGAGGCACTGCAGGCTTCGTGGTGCTATTAACAGAAACAAAAATAATTCCTGCAGTGCTACATTGCTTTCTTGGATATAGAAATGCACTGTTTGCTATATGAGCAGTTGAGTATTATGGCTAATGTAAGAGCTTTTATAAAGTACTGTTGACATAAATACTAAACAACTTGATTGGGAGGATGGGTTGGCACCACAATTTGATTTGGACAAGATGCAATTAAAAAGAAAATACAGTTTATTATACACTGCCTAGTCAAATAATGTCTGGTTTCGAAAGGAAAAAAAACACCATCATTAAAATGAATAAAATTGAGTTATGAAATGTTCATGAGAGCACTCAGATATACTTAACCACTTAGTGAAGCTGGATAGTAAAAAAATGGACAATAAACATCATAGCATATGTTTAATGATAAAAGTTAGATCATTTCCATACACACACAATGTAACGAGAACTCACAGGATTGGAACTAAACAGCTGTGTCCATAAGAAAACCACTTGTTATATATATGTGAGAATCATTAGAAGGGCACTGGTGGCTCCATGGTAGGTCAGCCCCCCTACCCTGATTGCCTAAACCCCAGCCACTGGATGCAGTGTCAGTCCCAAGCCCGGTTAAAATGGGAGGGTTGCGTCAGGATGGGCATCTGGCGTAAAACCTGAAAGCAGGCCATCCGCCCAACTTGTATGTGCGGATGGCCTGCTTTGGCGACCCGTTGCTGGGAGCAGCCGACAACAACATGTGAGACTCATCAGAAATAAGACTTCAGTTTGGTAAGGAGCAAAAATGGACTTTGGAGCAATGGAAAAAGGTCATGTGGTCTTATGAGTTCAGACTGACCCTATTCCGCAGACGGTCAGGAGCAGGAGCCATATGAGTGGCTGATGAGAATGTGTCTAATTAGTGTCTGTCTGTAGGAGTGAGCGATAAAGAAGTGAGCAGAACACACGAGTGGGTGGGGGAAGGGGGCGGGGTCTGGATCGGGGGGGGAGAGAGGGGGCAGAACTCAATCCCAGCACCCCGGACGTTTTTGTACGAGTGTGTGATTTCAAGCTCACAAGATTTCCGCTCACAAGGAGAACTCTAGAAAACAAAAGAGTATCAACTCACATCAAATCCTCATTTTTCTGCTATCCTTCATCCTGACAAACGTCCTCTCTGACACAGTAAAGCCATTTTTCATTATCAGGATCTCTTTCTTTCTTTTAAGTAAAGTTAATGAGACAAAAGAAAAGAATAAAGAAAAAAAAACATTCCTCAGTTCTTAAGATTCGAGTCTTGCGGATGTTCTGTACTACTGAACCACTGCAGGGAGAAACTGTGATGCAGTATCAACTGTACCACAATACTCAATTTTAAAGTTTCTTTATTGGCTCAGCAATATACTAATATGTGTAATTTAGAGTCTCTAACAAGTGAACACAAGTCTCTGAATCTTCCCAAAGTGTGTGTGTCTGTGTATGTGTTGTAATGTTCCAGCTGAAATTCTGTACATAATGCATTTTCCTTAAACCTCAAACTCCATCCGTTTCATTCCTTGTCCAAACGTGCCATTTCAGCACGTCTATGTAAAATAGTTACTGCTGAGCCACGACCCAATAGAACAGCAGAGCTGAGCAATGAGCCAAGGGAAGGGGCTCTTCTGAGGTCACAATACATCACAATTTTTTTGCGACACTTTTTAAAAATTTTGTGTGTGTGTACAGGGGCACTGGAAACACCAATGCGACTGGAAAAACTACAACTACAAAGTAAATTTTGTATTACAGGATGCCTTTAATGGAAAGCTGAAAGTATCGTTTTCTGGGTGCCCTGTTGCAGGAGTCTGGATTTCTCCTAACAGCAACTTTAAAACCAGTTCTTGGAGTGTCTACTTTTTCAACATGATTCTGTCTTTTCTGTGACTCAGCCAGTCAAATTCAATGTAGCAAATAGATGTGCAACAAGAAAAAAAAAAAGTCTGATGATCGTAAATGTAAAAAAAAAAAAAATAAACATTTAAATATATATATATTAATTTCACATATAAAATTTAATTGGTAAAATTAATATATATTTTTTAATTTGTGAAAAGAAATATATATAAAGTATATAATTACATTTGTGAAAAGAATGGGCAAAATAGCACTTTCCACGTTAACTCTGCTTAAGTGGTGGAGAGCTGTAGATGTACAGAGTGTGTGTGTGTGCGTGTGCGCGCGTGTGTGTGTGTGTGGGTGTGTGGGTGTGTGGGTGTGTGGGTGTTCCCAGCTTTTCCTTGCGGTTTTGAGGTTTTGGCTACTGATTGTCTGGTTTGAGCTCGCTGCACATTTCCCCTGATTGACTTTACCAAGTTCTTACACTGATGTCCTGCTGATAGCTTAACAACACAGAAACTCCATCAAACACACTCTGTAAACTAATGAGCGACAGAGAAGCAAGGCACGGAGCCTGCACATGCGCGTGTATGTGCAACTCTGATCACCGCCCAGAAAATTTCTTCTTCTTTATATCTCAGCAGGAACATTTTCCCTTCATCAATTCAAGTCCTAGATTTCCTTTTTAGGTCCGCGCCTCTTTTATCTATCTCTCCTTAGTGACTCTCTCTCCGACTTTCCTTTAATAGGAAGCATATTTGACCCCTGACCCAACTCCCGGTCATACACATCTACTCGCGTGTCTCTTAGCCTCATGAGGCTCCTGGTCAAGGATTCTTCACAATGCTAAACACACTCCTACACACTCTTAAAAGAAGTCTGCAGCGTTGTAAACAGGCGGCAGGGGGGGAGGTGTGTGAGTGAGTGTACATGTTTGTGTGCATGCATCTTTGTCCAGACGTTTAGACAACCTCGCTGTGTTGTGCTCTGCTTTTGTTTACTTGTGGTCGGAGCAGTGATGCCGACCCTGACTGTGCTTACAGCTGGATCCCAGTCTCTCTCTGCACCTGCACACACACTGCTCTGTAATGAACAGAGCTGCACTACAAAGACTCGCGGACAATTACAGAAATTAGCTGTGGACTTAACTTCTAACTTAACACTGTGGCTTAAGGATGTGATGGTGTTTGGGAATAGGTGTATAATATAA
Source organism: Clarias macrocephalus (assembly GCA_011419295.1). Taxonomy (NCBI): domain Eukaryota; kingdom Metazoa; phylum Chordata; class Actinopteri; order Siluriformes; family Clariidae; genus Clarias; species Clarias macrocephalus. The sequence goes on from JAAGKR010000417.1 coordinate 10,251, forward strand.
TATAATATGTATAATATGAAGGGAATCTGACATATGGTACACCACTATGGATAAGGACATCAACTCAAGTAGTCCTCTAAAACAGAACAAACTCTTTTGAAAACCAGTACCTTTCCTGCTGCTACTATTCCTAAATTATTTATTTTTAATTTTGGAAAATTACAGAAATCTAAATTATTTTTCATTTGTATTACTTTTTCAGAAACTACTTTACTAATTTTCATCCTAAAACTATATTAAATGGCTATTATTATTATAATAATTATAATATTATAATGTATAAATGTATAAATAACATTATTGTGTGAATCTGAAATCTCTCTCTCTTTCTCGGTATACCCCTTTACCTTGTACAGGGTCATGGGAGCCCTAGTGACTATCCCAGAGGATTCGGGCACAAGGAAGGGGACAGTACAATCGATTGTAAGGTTTTTAGTTTCTGGCTACTTTGGTCTACTTTGAACTCGCTGCACATTTCCCCTGATTGACTTTACTACATGTGCGCACACACTACGAGTACAGGAGTACTCTGACATTAGCAGCTTATTATGAAGTAGATTATTAAATCCAGCAAATAACTTTACATAACATCGCTTTTAATCAATATTTGTAATTTACTAATGGTTCACCTTAAACTTTAGGCAGATATCTAAATACAGTGGAACTCCGGATTGCGAGTAATGCGGTTTGCGAGCGTTCTGCTAGACAAGCAAGGATATTTAATTAATTTTGACTTGAAAACCGAGCAAAAGTCTCGGTTTACGAGTATCGAGTATCATGTATCACGCATGCGCCTCTTATTTTGACACTGAGTGTCACATGATCACAACTGAGTCAATAATTTTTCTCTCTCTTGTGCTGCGGAATTGTGGGTAATCGTTTCCCCTGTTGGGTCTTAGTGCTCGTCTCTTACTGGTATAATCAACATCTCCCTCTCTGTTTCAGTGTTTCTCCTGTGGGGGGAGGGAGGAGGAGTTTTACTGTGTAAGACAATGCGAGGGAAGGGGCTAATTCCACACACACACACCGCGTCTGCGCGCACAAATGGAAACACTTATCTGTCTGGATTTATTTTTACTTTTTTTTTTTTTTAAGATAAAGTGCAGGTTAATTTGTTGTATTTTTACTTTATACATTGTATGAATTATTTTTATGTATTTATTGTTTTGGGCTGTGGAACAAAAATTTTGCTTTTTTATTATTTCTTATGGGAAAATCTCATTTGGTTTATGTGTGTTTTGGAATATGAGCCTGCTTCCGGAACTAATTATGCTCGTAATCCAAGGTTCCACTGTACCACCAAAGTTTCACTGAACTCTGTCCAGCCGGTTATGCTCTGACATAATCTCGCGCAAAACTGCTCATAACTTCACTTCTACTCAACATTTTGATTTGAGACCGTAACACTGAGCTCTCAGTTCAGGTATTTTACACGCCCTCACCTCGGACTGTTGCGGATATATTTGCTCTAATGGCCCGTGTTATGTCTCGTAACACAGTGCTTTATATGAGCGCCACAGTTTCAAAACTTATGAGACAAACTGTTTTTTAAACATACATTGATCTGTGCATCCATCTTCGAAGGTTCAGCTTTCATAGTCTACTTGCCTTTTTTTTGGACTAAGCCATGCTGTATCGCGCATTTGTTTTGTTTTGATTTGGGCGTTTCGTAGGTGCATTACTGTCATTTTTGTGTCTTCTGCATACTCTAGCTATACATGGTAAACTATCGATTAAACTATAGATTTTCTAATTCATAAGGCTGTATTCCTATGTTCCTATGAAATCTAGTTGTTCCTATTCACAAACATGTATATATACTTGCTTTTGTGAAGCTATTGAAATCCATTTCTAGCTTGTTAATTTCTAACCTGAACTTCTAACAAATTTTGGAAAATTACGGAAAACTTAATGTTCAAAATTTCCCAATTTTTATTTAGAAATTGTATTTCTAATGAATGATTATACAGAACTAGATTCCTCATTTTCATCTTAAAAATATATTTCTAAATTACAGTGTGAAACTAAATCTACCTCTTAATTTCCTAATCCTTATACCCAACCGTGTGAATGTACTGTATGTACTGAACTCCATCGATTCTTGCTTTTTTTCCAACCTCATTTTTGGAAATCACTTTCCTAATATTTGTCCTTAGAAATTGTTTGTACATTATTGTTTGAAACTGCTAGCTACTATTCTTGCTTAATTAACAATTAACAACATATAATGAACTAGAAGTAGCTAGCATTTTCGACTAGTATTCCTTAGAGGTAATTGATGTCAGTGGTAATGTTCTGTTATTTCTGTCATTTATTTGAGATTTTTCATGAAATTCAGCATCTTGCTTGTTTAGCTGATAAATTATCATGCAAAATTATATTATTATTATATATTATTTTATATTATTATTATTAATATTATATTATTATTATTATTATATTATTATATATTATTACTGCAGTTACATGTTCGTTGGAAGGTACTTACTGTATGAACTTTTAAAGAAAAAAATTGTGGCTGAAATTGTAACTTAAACAACTTACCTATTGTTTTTAACTTTTACAATCTTTTTTTAAAATTATTATTATTATTAAAAAAGTGCCCCCAAGCATCTTTCTAACTAAAAGGTCTTGTATCTAGTACTGCTATACTATACATGTTGTTTACTGTAGTTTAGTAGGTATGTGTGTTTGTAGATGTAGCCATGGCGAAACCACATTAAAAAGCCAATCCATGACTAGCAATGAAGCAGCGTGATTAGTTGACTCACCTGAAGGAGGAGTCTCTCAAATGCAAGGCAGGCATCCCACTGGGCGAGGCAGGGGTGGCGCAGCGTCTGAGCAGTGCCCAGTGCCAGCTGTAAAAGCCCACAGTGATTCTCTACCGCCGGCCAATTGCCGCGGAACAACTGCACATACGAGGAGAGCTGCTCCCCTGTCACACGGCCTGAGAGAGGGAGAGAGAGAGCATTTTTCTATCTTTCCTTGTTTTAATGCAAAGAAAAAGCATGTTGCAATCAAAACTGTACTAGAGCTAAAAGCTTTAGATAGCATTTACTGAGGACAAAACTTTAAATACTCTTGTTTTACTGTATATTATGTTTATTAATATTTTATTAATAATTTTCTAGTATTGCTCCTTACACTATAAAAAGGATAGGCGTATTAGAATATCTACAAGGGGCATTCAAATTAAATCAGGACTTAACAGAACACAGTTATGAGAGTGAACAATCCCTTTATTTCTCTATATAAATCGCCTGCTACTCTAATGCACTTATCCTGGCATTTCACTAGTGCTTGGATACCATCAAGGTAGAAAGTTTTTTTTTTATTTTTTTTTTAAGTACACCAGAGCCATGATGGGACAGCCTGCTTCATGTCAGGAACACTGACCTCCCAGGAACTCCTTTAATGGCCCAAACATGTGGAAATGGCAATATGACTAAAGCATATGGCAATAACTCCCAGCCGAGTGCCTGTAATGTGCAAGTGGTGTTGGTGAATGATTGCATGTACAGTTTCCACAGGCAGATGCATCTCTTCCTTCAGAAAGTTGGTGACAAGTTATCAGTCCAGATTTTCAAGGATCAAACGTTCTCCTTGCTGAATGTTCACAGGACTGGTGTCGGCTTCAAACCACCTCTGCTTTTAAATTTTTTGCACCAATCAAATGTTTTTCCTGCGTCTCATCACCGTACTGCCCTTATAGTCTTCTGTAAATGTCAATGAATTTTATGCCCTCATTCACCAGAAATTTCATTACAAGTCCCAGTTTGATATGAACGTCCCTCGTATAAATAAAAACAAATAATAATTGATGTAATTTATACATATTTATTAACATTTATGTAGATTATGTAAAAATGAATAGTGACAAATGATCTTGCTGAAACATTGAGCTCAGTGTGTACAGTGGATATAAAAAGTCTACACACCCCTGGTTAAAATTTTTCTTTTTTTTTTCATGTTTAATGTGACAAAAACCTAAGTTCAAGTATAAAAGTGTTTTAGGGCAAGAAAAAAAGAAAAAGCTTATAGTAATCTGGTTGCATAAATTTGCACACCCTTTTCTGATGAGAATGAACAATCCCATTCAAACTCTTCTGAAAAAGGAATTAGAAAAGCTTTAGCCGATCGCTGAACCCACGGTCAGCGTGAAGGGCTAGCATGTACAGTGTTCAAAGATATCAATCAGCACAGAGGTACAAATGAATTTATAAAGCGCCATAAAATGTTATGTCGGCCGCCATCGACAAGTGGAGAAAACCTGGAACTACAGTGACATCACCCAGAACATTTATTTATTTAGTGCATTTTGTGTTTGAGTAATTTAAATGTTTGTTCAGCTCTGATATGAGTTTCTTTTACACGTTTTCTGATCTGTAAAATGATTTTTCAGTAGCCATGGTTTAGAGTTGTACTTCTTTGAGGTTGTGTGTTAAAAGTCTTAATCTGAGTTATTGTGCACCAAACTACAGCGGAACTGATTTGAAAAGAGCAATCCCTCTGTGCTTACACACAGATGTAGTAGGCTGGACTTCAGGACAAGACAGAGACAGAGACAAAGCGTGTGTGCGATGATTAATATCTGCAAGTCTCAGTGTGAAAGCCTTCTGGAGAAATAGTACGGTTCCTCTATGCGTGATTTTCTTTTTTATAGGGTGTGTGTGAGAGAAAGTGTCTGTGAGTGCTTACTTGCATGAGTTTAAGCCAAATATTTTCTATTAATCTCTGCGTGAGTGTGTTTGTGTGTATGTCTACATTCTCTGGTGGATCTTATCCCAAGCTTATTTACTGAAGTAGTACGACGTGTAAGCCAAGTGTAAAGACCGAAGCCAAAGCTCTTACAGTGGGAGTCTTAAGGGACACAGGAAAAAGGGCGGAGGGAGAGAAAGACAGAGTGTGAGTGAGGTTATGTTGACCCAGTGTATGTAGTCTGAGGATGAGGAGGATGCATTAAAATCCCATAAACCACTAAGAGCGAGTTGATGCTCTAGATCATCTTCAGATATGAGGAGTATTTCCTGTGGCCTGCCATGGCCTGTGCTTGCTTCAGATCAGGGTGAATGAGAGAACGAGTGTGTGTCAGCGTGTGAAAAAGTGAGCCAAAGCCTATTTGGGGGTACAAGGGGTTGCACAGACTTGCTAACTAGTTAACTAAATACATTTTAGTCCACAGTTTGGAGATTACTCAGGGTGGGTAAGAAGATAACAGCAGGCAGAAACAAAAGTAAACTAAATGTATTTCTGTTGGAAAATATTTCAGAAAAGAATGGAGACAATTTTACACTCTCCTAGTAAAATCCTTTGCTTTAATGGAGCATCAAAATGTTCATTTCATTCAGAGATGTGAACGCAAAGCTGTTTTTAGTCCCACTTAAACAAATTCTTTTTTTAACCCTTGCACAGTGAACGTTGTTGCATCCAGCACAGCATTATTCACATCAGCTTATAGACGGTTTAACTCTGGATTTTAGATCACCCAAATGTCCTAGACACTGCAGTAGATGTTGCAGACAAGGTTATCTGCTGTGCCATAGACTATTAGAATCAATCACTTTAAAGCTAAAAGCTCATCCATGAGTGCATTTTTGAAAAAGGGGGATATTTACAGTATGTACAACAAGTCACAAGTGCAAATCCACAAACAGAGCAGCAATTCAGAAAATTAAATACAAAAAAGACTTGGAATGAAACAGTAACTATTAAAATAGAATGGCAAACAAGAAAAGGCAACATCATGATCCTGTGGGTGACTGGCTATGGCCTGTGATATTGCAAGGAGATCACTGGTCCAGGACCTGGTACACCGAGGTTGCATTTTCTGATTTGTTGTAAAAAAAAAAACAAAAAAAAAAACAATGGTTTTAAAATGTTTTTGTTTTTTTTATTCTGTTCTGTTTTCTGATTTGTTTTTGTTTTCTGAATTTTTTTTTTTTTTTATCATTTTCTTGATTTCTGATTTGTTTTGTTTTAAAGTTTTATTTTTTGTTTTCTGGTTTGCTTGACTTCTGATTTGTTTAAAAATGTTCTGTTCTGTTTTCGGATTTTTACAGTATTTTTATCTTCTGTTTTTATGATTTGTTTATTTCTAGTTTGCCTCTCCGGTTGGTTTTATTTCCTAGTGGTATTTTCTGATTTGTTTTCTGATTTTGTTTTCTGTTTTCCCCCCTTGTGGTATTTTCTAATTTGCTGTCCTGTTTCTGGTTTCGTTCTGTTTCCTCATCTGCTATTTTCTGTTAGCAATAGCAGTCGGACCCATCCATCCATTTAGGAACCTCTGTAGTCCAACTAGGGACCTTGGAGACCGTTGGTAACCAATGGATTTATTATACATATTTTGCACATTCATTGCACTGATGGTCCACTGGAGCTGGATTTTAATTGAAGTACAACTTACTGCACAAATAAAAAAGCCAAATATCAGCACTGAAAGCAGTGTTCAGTAAGGCACATGTAGTCAGCTCTACTCAACACCACTTGCCTTTTCTCTTTAGGCTGATCTGAAGTCAGCAGTCTATCAGAATCTGCTAGGAGCAATCTCTGCACTAAAGGAGGAAAGCATCTCTTCATGGAACATCAGTTGTGATAAATTAAGAAATGTTTCTTTTTTGTATTCGTCATATACAGAGTATGTAAATTTGAGCATTTGCTGTAATTTCTACTTTTAAATGATTTTTCGTCTATGGATCCAGACTTTTGGGCCACCCTGTATTAAATATAAATACAGCCATGCAACACAGTAAAAAAAAAAAGAATTATGGAGCACTAAAATCGAATCGGTTTCAAAGTCCAAGTCCAAGAAAATGTCAAAGCTGTCGATGTTGTAGAGATAGTATGAGGCCAAGTAAAACTAAACTGAACAGCCATACAGTATGTGTGTCCTATAGTATATCGTGCTCAGTCAATCCTCAGTATAAACATCTGAAAGTAAGACTACAAAACTGCTGCTTATACGCTGAGAAATTAACACCATGCTTCAGGATCAATCAGCAATGTTCCGATGGTAATAGCATTATTACGGTCAGTTTATACTAAATGACCCAAATCACGAACCGAGAAGCACTACGAGGCATAAATGAGTCTCTGTGACTACATTAAAAGTCAATGAAACATGAAGTATGGACCATCCACTGCGCAAGTCGGGTCACGTCAGCTGCCGGGCAGCAGGGGTGAAACAAAATGGTGGCTCTGTGCATAAAAAGGCCACGTCGACTTTTGGCATTAAGAGGAAATATCATTGTATAAAAACGGTCTGAAACATCCAGGCGCAGAAAAGAGCCATTGTGAGTGTGAGTCAGCTTTCAAATGCTCTGGCAAAACACCCAGGAATCACTTAGCTTAATTTGCCAAGCATAACTCAAATGAGAGTGAGCTGGAGAGAGTCAGACAGAGAGAGAGAAAGAGATGGAGATGAAGATAAGTGAGCAGACACTCGGCATATCCTGGAGCGAAGGTCTGAAACGTCATAGCGAACAGATCAAAATGACAAGATGAAGACGACATTCAAAACATGGTTTTTGGTGAAGCAACCAGACCCTTGTGTGGGTTTTTCTTGTTTTATACTGTACACTCACACACACACACACACTATATGTGGTGGTATAGTAGAATGCTTGTAATCAGCTTGTAAAAATTATAATACATTGAATAAAGATATGAAAATACAGTTCTAATGTCTGATCTATAAGAGTCGATGAATGTTCGAGAAACACACACAAAGTGTTTAATAAGTTTATAAAGTGGTGTATAGAAATAAATATGAAGAGTCAGAGAAAGAATTCTGCATACAGCGAAAGAAAAATATCAACAGACTGTGTGTGTGTGTGTGTGTATGTCTTTTTTGATATGTAATATGATTTTTCTGGCACTGCTATGTTTCTCTTGGCTTAGACATCAGGAAATGGTTGTTATTAAGTGCACAAAGCTGGCTGAGCTTTCTATACACTCTGTATATATGTAAGAGTGTGTGTGTGTGTGCGTGTGTGCGTGTGTGTGCATGTGTGTGTGTGTTCCAAACTTGGGCTCCATGCTCAAGTTTGCAACACACAATGAAGTGAACTTACAGAGTGAGATTCACTTGGTGAAATAGAGCAGTCCCTATCAACACAGGATGAGGAACGAACACACACACACACACACACACACACACACACACACACACACACACACACACACACACACGTTCTACACCTCATGAGACTGTCAAACATCTGTAAGATGACTAATCCTCACAGATGAATGTACTGTATAGTAAGGACACATGACTCGGATTAGATAAAAAAAATAAAAACGACGGCAGGACGCAGCGCACCACAGAGTGTGACTCCGGAGTGACGAGTGGCGGCGCACTGGCCTGCTGCATACTGTAAGTGTCATGCCACTACTAAACTGGAGTCTAATGAACTTTACTCTAGATATTTCCGGATACAGCATGTGTGTGTGTGTTTATATATAACTCTGACATATATAACTCTGTATTTTTCTTTACTATGATGGCATTAACCCGTAGAACTCGAGGGCACAAACCCCTGCTGGAAACGCAACACTGGTTAATGACCGATTAAAATATATGTATATAATTATATTGTTTCATTGTTTGGCGACAAGAGGATGCCTCAGGCATCAAACTATGTGTTCGAATACTGTACATCATGTAGAACCAAAGTTATAATTATTTTTAAAACATGTAAATTTAACTGCCAATAGAATATGGGAATTGTGTTGCAAAAACCACAGGACTCACAAAAATACTACTGTTACTTTATAGTCATAAAAGCATACCATACCATAAAAACACGTGATTGTACAGTATGTGCCTATGGTATTTCTTTATCTAAATATATATTATATATTTATTATTATTATTATTGGTAACGGAAACAACTATTAGATAACATGGTACTGTATTTTTGTCTATGTGGCTCATGCATGGAAGAGGAAGCAAGCCAATCAGTCTGGAAACCCAGTCATTTCAAGTTCTTACCCCAGACTCAAAACATTACAGTGTTAATTAGACTCAAAACGTGCAAGTTAGAAGACACGCGTGCCTGTGTTAGAAGCTTCGCCTGTGTTAGAAGCTCACAACTGCTCAACATGTATAAAATTACATGTTTCTTCATAATCATTCAAGTACTATACTCTTGTATTTGAACTAGAAACAGGTTTTACATTGGATGTCTTTCATGGTGCAACCCTACCAAAAGGGGATGAATGAATGAGGTCCACAGGGGCGGGATTTGTGAGCCTCATACTGTACTTGTTGTTGTGAACATTTTCAGTCAAGGGGACATAACAGAGCAGGACAGGACAGGACATCTTGGTTGCCAAATTGGATTGCTTTACTCAAATACTCCCCTTTAACCAACATCATGTGCAAATGAGTTCAATTAATCCCTGTATATGTGGATTCCCCCCCCCCCCACCCCAAAAATATAATAAAAAAAACGCTGCACAAAACAGCCTAAAGTCAATTGTACTGAAAGAACTGAAATGCTGCCTCTGTCAGTCACTTCTGCAGTAGAGAACTGCTTTTTCTAAATGTTTTTATTCCTTGAAAGTCTGTGTGCTGCACTCTTGGCCGGACCTTTCTTTTTCCATGTGACTTTACCTGGTAAAATAAGGATTGTAAAAAAAATAATAAATAAATCTAATAAATTTGTGCAAATGGGCAGAATTTAAGTCCAAACCGGTTGTCTGTGGTTAAATGTTTACTCCAAAATAAAACGATCAGTCATAACATAACAACCATTAATAAGTGAAGTTAATATAATTCATTATTTTGCATCAGTGGCACCGGCCGGGGTGAGATATGTTAGGCAGCAAGTGAACAGTTAGTCCTCAAAGTTGATGAGTTGGAAGCAGAAAACATGGGCAAGCATAAGGGTCCAAGCAACTCTGACACGGGCCAGATTGTGATGGCTAGATGATTGAATTAGAAAAACTGCAGAACAGCAGGTCTTCTGGGGTGTTCCTAATTTGCAGTGGTTAGTACTTACCAAAAGTGATCCAACAAAGGACAACTGGTGAACCAGTGACAGGGGTATTTAACCCAAATTGCTTAAAAGGTTAAAGCTGGCTCTGAAAGGGTTTTAGAACACAGAGTACAACACATTTTACTGTGTATGGGGCTGCATAGCTGCAGACGGCTCAGAGTGTCCATGCTGATGCCAGTCCACTGCCAAAGGAGCCTACAGTGAGCATCAGAACTGGACCATTAAGTGGTGAAAGAAGGATCATGATCGATCATGATTCCTTTTACATCATGTGGATGGATGGGTGTGTGTATATGTCATTGACCAGGGGAAGCGATGGCATTAGTATAAAATATGGGAAGAAGCCAGCCAACTGATGTAGTGTAGTGTTCTAGGCATCAAATGTTCTGCTGGGAAACCATGGGTCCTTCCATTCATGTGGATGTTACCTTGCCACATATGTACCACATACCTAAACATTGCTGCAGTCAACCCCTTTAAGGAAACAGTATTCCCTGATGGCAGTGGCGTCTTTTGGCAGGATAATTCGCCCGGTTCAGGAATGGTTTGAGGATCATGACAAAGAGTTCAAGATGTTGACTCAGTCCTGTAAATTCCTCAGATCTCAATCTGATCGAGCATCTGTGGGATGTGATGGAAAAGCAGGTCTGATCCCATGGAGGCTCCACCTCATAACTTACAGGATGTAAAGGATCTGCTGTTCACGTCTTGGTCCCAGATCCCGCAGAATACCTTCAGAGGTCCTGTGGAGTCCAGGCTTCAACTAGTCAGAGAGGTTTTGAATGTGATGGCTGATGGGTGTGTATTGCAACGATTGGAAGAGGGAAAGGGTGATTAGTCTGAAAAACTCCTGCTTCCACTACAATAAATGAAAAAGGAGGTATTTTCAGCGAGTAAGCCTACAAGCACATGATGAGAATGAAAAAAGTGGATGGAATTGTTTTTCTAGGTCTTGTCTGTACAAATAAAATTATTTTTCAGCTTAACTCACAAACATGTCCTATTGTTTGTTTGTGTGTGTGTGTGTGTGTGTGTGTGTGTGTGTGTGTGTGTGTGTGTGTGTGTGTGTGTACAGGCCAACATGTGTTTCGTATTTCCTTTGCTACGCACGCCCAATAAATACTGAATTCCCCCTGATGGGGGCGCTGTGGTTCTTTACCCAAGCTTTAATCTTTCCTTCACTCTTTCTTCTCCCTCTGTCTTTCCTTTTAACCCCACACTTGCTCGCTGTGTCTTTTCCTCTTTCGCTCTGTCTGTTCACAACATGCTGCTTCTCTTGATCTATCTTCTTTGTGCTGCGTCACAAAACTAAAACTGCAAATAATAAATCAGTTTTAATGTGAGCTTTTGTTCCGTATGGTCACCCATCTGGATCGGAAGAGATGAATCGATTGTGTGTGTGTGTGTGTGTGTGTGTGTGTGTGTGTGTGTGTGTGTGTGTGTGTGTGTGTGTTGCTGTTTGGGCTCAACGTTAAAATGGCACTCATTAAAAGCCCATTAGAGCACCACACGTTTGTGGTTGTTGAACTCGTTGTAACGGATCCAAACTTTATTTGTGTCAAGCTGCACTGGAGCTCAAGTGTCAATCAAGCCTTAATGCTATCGGACTGGAGAGTGTATATGTGTGTGTGTGTGTGTGTGTGTGTGTGTGTGTGTGTGTGTAGCTGGAACGTGATGCTGGTTGATGTGGGACTATTAGGATGTGTACGAGTGTGTGAGTATTAGCAAGGACGTGTGTGCACAATGGGCGTACCCAGACTCATTTTGATTGGCAGGTTCTCCTTGCTGGCTGCCTCCACAAGCTGCCTCCTCACCTCCATGACCGCCTCCTTCTGCTTAGCGACGAGCATCGTCTCCCATAGCGACCGCGCTGCAACAGACCTGTAGAGCAAAGGTACAAAGAGGTCAATTGCAGGTGAACACGGGTCAGTAATAACTCTGGCTCATCTCTGGAACAAACATAGTTTCATTATGCATTGGAGCAAGAGGACCGGCTGATCAAAGCTCTGGGCTGATATGATTGGATGAAGAGAATTTGCCTTGTTCTCCCTCCTCCACAGAACAGAACCAATGCTACAGTAGATTTGACTGATGGCTCAGGGACACGCCCACTCACCGAAGCTAAACAAAGAGCTCGGTTCTCCTGAAACTGTGTTTGAAGACTCGATGTTCAATGTTAGTTTTATTGAGATTTTGATTGATAATGTGCCAAAAATCCAGAGGAAATTAATAATATTTTAAATAGAGATTTGTCAATATTTGTTCAAATTAGAGTATTTATTTAAAAATGTTAATTATTAAAAAAATACATATCTTAAATGTTATTTGAAATATTTTTCAGATAATTACATTAAATTAAATACAAATAAGTGCTTTTATTTTTTTATTATAACACATACCATTTTACCAAATATGTAAAACATAATTATGAAAAAAAAGTTTTGTTCATGTTCAGAGAAACAAAGCATTTATTTAAAAACAAGATAATTAAAATATTTTTAAATAATTCTTTTAAAATGTTTTCTTAATGTTTATAGAAACCAAAATGTTAATTAAAAAATTTTAAGTATTTTAAAACATATTTCTTAAAATACTGAAAAAATCTTCTTTCAAATATTTTGTTACTTTCTATAGAAATCAAAGCATTTATTAAAAAAAAAATTAATTATATAAAATTAAAAAATGCTTTGTTGTCCGAAACAAAAACTGATTTCAACTTCCAGCAAAATTCTACTATGAAAAACAATGGAATTCTAAAACCAATGACACTTGGTGATCCTCTACCACTATTTTATAAATATATTGAAAAATTTTGTAAAATACATTCAAAAACTTTATTACTGAGTCAGTGCAGCGATACGTAAATTGAAGCACAAAATAAAATAAGAAGATTTCCCCCCCCCTCCATCTTTAATTGCGAATGTTCCTGTGGTGGGACGTCTAAACAACCGATTAACAACACGTCTTCTGCGTAAGACTGACTACACTGACTATTAGTCATGATCTCACCTAAGGTCAAGGGTCGTTTGGGCTACACCGAGAACAGAAAAATGGGAAAACGTGTGTGTGTGTGTGGGGGGGGGGGGGTGTATGGTGTTTCAACTAAACGTTAGAGCTCAGCCAGCTCCTGTCACAGTTATATTTTGCATATTAGACAGACAGACAGACTGACTGACTGACAGACAGACTGACAGAGTACTTTATTAATGGATGGCAAGATTTTACCAGATGCATGCAAGCAAATCAAGCCATGATTTCCTCCATCTCATCTGTACGCAAGACATTATTTTTAGTCTACACCATTTAAAAAACTGACGAACAATATGTAACAAATGAAAGAGAGAGAGAGAGAGAGAGAGAGAGAGAGAGATGGTGAAAAAGAAAATTAAAACTCTACCAATGTTTGAAGTTGGAAGAAAAAGTGAGGGTGTGTGATGTCAAATAGAGGGCAGGAAAGCAAGAGAACAAGAAGAAAAAAAAAGACAGATTGCGAGAAGGACGAAGGCGACTGGCGCATGCGGGGGCGTCTCACTGACACTCGGCATAAATGTTGAATTGCCTGTGTTTTTCTTTTTCTCCCCCGCCTCTCGCTCGCTCTCTCTCTGTAACTGTTGCCATGTGTTGAATCTCAGCTGTAATTTGTTCCAGACGGGGTCCTGGCAAAAAGACCCTGACTCCACCAAACTCCATCACTTGCACAAAACGAGAGCGAAAAACAGAGGGAACGTGAGACAAAAGACAAGCGGTTTGGATCTGGGCTTGTTTTTGTTCGTCTATTGTGAACCTACAAAAGAGAGGTTTTGAGAAGTGTGAAGTTGTGTCAGCTGACTCAGCGTTTACTTTGTGAAGGAAAGAAAGTGTATGTGAGAGAGAGAGAGAGAGAGAGAGAGAGAGAGAAAGAGAGAGTGTGTGTGTAGGCTTCTGCTAAAAGGTCACCCCCACAAAAACAAGCTCTACTCCTAATCACTTTAATTGTGTGTGTACGATGTGAAGCATAATATGATTTTGCATGTCTCACACACACAGACGTACACATAGTCAGCATGGTTCAAATACCAAAGTTAAGACTGTACCCCTGTGCGTGTGTGTGTGTGTGCGTGTGTGTGTACATGAATGAGTGTGTGTTTTCCAGGAAGCCGAGGGGTCCAGATGCAGTGCAGTATGGTTCCAATTTACCCCCCAAAAATCTGTCCTTTTCCCTCCTTCCATCCCCCATGTCTTGCTACAGTTTCCCCCAGGCTACACAGCCCAGCCACGGGGATACGTGAGTAAGAGTGTGTGTGTGTTTGTGTGTGTGTAATGTGAAGACTGTTTTCTGTGAAAACATCCAAACGTTGAGTCAAGTATTTCCAACCTTTTCTTTCTTTCTTAACCCCCCCCCCCCATTCATCTGAGAGCGGGGGGGAGGGTGGGTGCAGATGAGTGTATGAGGTGGGGGCAGGTTTCTTCCTGGAAATCCATGACGAAGCATTCGAGAACGATATTTATCCCATGAAATATTTCTGAAACCCCTCAAACCTTCAGCCTACGCATGCACATAGACTCACACAGTCACAAATGCAACATGACCTGTGACAAGAGCTAGAGCTGGAACAGGGGCAGATACAGGGACGTGGTGTACATCCAGGGGTCACAGTGGAGCAAACATGGCTCTGGAAAAATTACAGTACAACAACAAAGTCCAAAACTGTTGCTAAATGCTGCAACACTGTACACAGCACATTGCTAATACAGCACAGGTGTGGATCAGGGAGACTGCTTCTCTTTTTAAGGAAGGTCTACTCAGACAGCACAAGAACATCAAACCATGTTCTTCAAGAACGAAATAAGTGATCAAGGTTTTACGGGACCCGTGAAGATGTCATAGCCTTTAAGGGGTCTGTTTTTGCCATTCACTGCTTGAACATCACTACAGGAGGGGTGTGTCTTTTCAGCTTTATAAAAGGTTTGTTTCCGACTTAATAATATGACTATATGAGATACATTCTACATGTGCTGATATAGAGCATAACAACGCTGGGACATTTAACTACGTATATGAATCATCCTTGTGCTGTAACAATTATTAATTACTCTATTAACTGTCAGTAGAAATCGGTCTGTCAGTGGAAATGGTCCACAGTACCACAGTGTGGACAGTGCGGTCCACAGTGAAAGGAGCTGCCTGCCGTCCGGATTCTGTTCACTCAATCTGCTACTCAATTCGCATCATCTGAGACTCCCTAAGCACACAATTACCATCCCCCTGGTGTACAGTACTCTAAAACAGAAATTTAAAATATAGATTTTTTTTTTTTTAGAAAATAACAGTGTTTCAAATGCTAGAACACATGTCACATAAATGCAATTAAAATATAAAATAAAATTGAAAAAATCATCAAATGTTTCTGAGTGGAGTAAAAAAAAAAAGGTTTGTAGTGAATCTGAAGTGAGGTGGTGCAATAACACCAGACCGGACTCGAAGCTTGGGAATCGAACCTTGGAACCTTACTTTGACTTCATTTCCCACTTCATCTTGTTCAACGGCACTGACCCAAGCCAGGAATAAACGCTCGTCTCTTTTACCTCACCTTTCAGCTTTAATCCCTCGAGAACGACAACACGCAAGCTTTGGTGCATTTAAAAATAGGTCAAGTGTGCAAAAAAGCGGAACTGTGAATAGATTCACAAAGGAATAATGCCGATCCTGTGATCCGATTGGATGCCACATTTTTGTTCCTGCAGCGAAAAAAGCCACATGTTCTTCAAATATCCTGATATTAGCTTTGTGGGTAGTAGTTCCCTCACAATTTCTTTCATAAAGTGTCTCATGACCTCTTAGTTTTCAGTAGGGTTGGGTACCGAAAACCGGTGCCAATACGGCACCGGTACTTATATAACCTCTATGTACCGGACCGAAACAGAATGCGAATTTCAGTGCCTCACTTCGGTGCCACTTAAATGCCTGAACTGTCGATTAATATATTTGTTCTCTGGGGCTATGTTGACACAGTTGTAATAAGCATTAGATTCATCAACACACATGATTGCTAGTAAAAATTTAAATACTGCATTCATGGGCTGTCAGAAATGATCGGAAAAATAAATAATTTCCTTAATTACAATACTTTTGAGGCCTTCAGAAAGCTTTGATAATACAAATCCAAAACATTGTTGCAGTAATGCTACTGTCCATTTTATTTTTGTAGATTCAAAGTTTATTAGATTATAAAAAAAAAATTTTAAGCACAAATCATCGGGAAATGAGACCATCCAAGATGCGCATGAACGCAGCAACAATGTTACACTTGCTCTGACGGCAGCAGGTGGTCTACCCCTATCTTAACTTGCTAAATTAACTTTCGTTAAAATGCCGAAAACTAAATGGTCGAAAGTGTGGCTATATTTCACAAGAAAGGATTCCGAAACCGCAACGTGCAGCAAATGTTTTACAACAGTTGTGTGTAAAGGGGGAAACACGTCAAATCTAATGAAACATTTGAGGGAACACAGAATAAACTTAAAAGCAGAGGGATGCACCGTGTTTGACAGCTTGCGGACAACAATAAAAACATATTCTTGAGTCATCCACCATCATTTTGTGGCTTTTGCAAAGTATCGGTTCAGGCACCCTTTTGGCACCGGTACCGGTTTAAAAGTATCGATCTGGCACCGGTATCGAAAAAATCCCAAACGATACCCAACCCTAGTTTTCAGGAACTCTTAGACCGATTTTTAGGAAATCGGTCTGTCAGTGGAAATGGTCCACAGTACCACAGTGTGGACAGTGCGGTCCACATTGAAAGGAGCTGCCTGTCAAAAGCCAAAGTCAAAGCCTGAAGCACTTTCAGCAAGAAAACACACCTGATAAGGTTGTCATCTTAAACAACACGCTGGCTCCTTAGCAATTGATTCCGAATTGCCTCTGAACTGTCCGGATTCTGTTCACAGCTAATCTGAGCTACAAAGCTATCTAGCTTCTAACAGATGGCTGAATCTCAAATCCCTGATCAAGGGCACTACTTGGTGTGTGGAACAAGGGACTGTAAACCCTACACAGTGAACTAGCCTTCAATTTAACGCTATTTGTGATTTAACCCCGAAACCCGGACGTTAAAGGAGCGGATATAGTAGAATAAGTGGAAATATAAATAGAAAAATACGAGATTACAGGACTATCCACTACCTCCATGGCCTTTTCTCCTCAATCGTTTGGATACACAGTACCAGTAAGAATTTAAAACGTATTTTTTGTCGGTCATCAGCTCCACCAGTCAAGGTTAGTTAGCTCCGCCAGGTCCGGAAGGACATGTTTCGGCGGAGCAAAATAACTGTTTTATTTATTTGTTATTTAAACAAACAAAATCCTAATCTATTGATGATAAATGGTGTTTAAGGAACTGTTGTATAAAAGCAATAGCACATGCTATTGTACTGAATATCAGCACAGCTGTGATAACTGACCCTATGCCTAGAACCGCATCACAGCCATGCTGATATTCTGTACAACAGCATGAGCTTAAGTGTGATATTGTTTAATTAACTTTGAGAAGCCAAGAAGAGCCTGGTCTATTCTTTTTTTGAACACCTCTGTAACCTCAAACTAAGGGATTTATCCTTTCCCGTTGTGAGACACTTCAGCAGCTTATACCAGAACCTTAAAGACATCTCTGTTTGCGCTCGTTTATACGAGAGCAAAAAAGCAAAAAGGAAACGAGAAAAAAAGCTTGCAGGCTTTTGAAATCTCATGAAATGAGAACGGACATTAAAATGTGGAAATTGTGATCTCAGAGAAGCTGACCGTGGCATGAATGTTGGGGGAGCTGCTGAGCATTTTAGAAAGTGCTTTTCCTCCAAAGCAGGTTCAAGAGTTTACACGGAGTGGTGCAAAAATCCATAAAGCATTGAGGAGCATCAGGTCTGCATCTGAAAATTCTGGGTCATGAAATGAAGAATCAGAGGGAACAGCCAGAGATAACTCATACACGCATACACTCACACACACCTCTGAGAACATTTACACTAATCCGTGTGATCTATTTCTTCTTAAAACAATCCTGCGCTTGTTTTTGATCAAATGGTTAAAAGATGTCCCACAGTACTTACACCATCACTACTGCCCCGGCAACAGCTTGTTTAGTGTGTGAACCGCCACATAAATATGACTCTTTAGAGATAATCGCTCCTGAATAATGAGTGTAAATCATAACGCTTAGTAAACACACAAGTGCACTAAACATCACTGTAACGTGTCAGACTTGAGTGATCTAGCAATATTATAAACTAATAAACATGTCTGCTCATTGTGGCTCTGTGTAGCACTCATATCGCAGAAACACTCAGCTATTAGCTCCATTCAACCCTGAGCATTTACACTGTAATTATAGCCATTCACTAATTTAAGCTAATCACCCGCTCATTCACTCACTAGGGGTGAGCCAAGACACCTGACCACTACTGTGTGTGTGTGTGTGTGTGTGTGTGTGTGTGTGTGTGTGTGTGTGTGTGTGTGTGTGTGTGTGTGTGTGAGAGAGAGAGAAACATTAGAATGTGTGTTGCAAACTCTTGATTAGTGAAGGGGGAAGGAAAGAAAAAGCTAATAAAGCCATTCAAAGGAAGGGGAAGGCAAGGTGAAGTGAGAAAATAAGAGGAAAAGAATCGATAGGTAAGTAAAACAATGTTAAACGACAGGAAAGGAAAAGGAGGGAAAATGGAAAAGAAATCAGAGGCAAGGTAAGGCAAAGTAAGGTAAGACAAGGCAACAAAAAAGAGAGGCAAGATGAGGCAAAGCAAAGAAAGGAAAGAAAAGGAAAAGAAAGGAAAGGAATGGCGAGGCGAGGCGAGGCAAAACAAGGAAAAGGGAAGATAGGAGAGGAGAGAAGAGGAGACGTAAGGCAAGGAAAGAAAAGGAAAAGAAAGAAGAGGCAAGAATTGAAGAACAAAATAAGGAAAGGAGCGACAAGGAAATTAAAGGAAAGAAAATAAAAGACAAGGCAAAAAAATTAAAATAGGCAAAAAAAAGGCAAGACAAGGCAAGGAAAGGCCCTCGCCAAACAAAGCGAGGCAAGGGAAGGACAAGGCAAAGGCAAGGACAAGGCAAGGCAAAACAAATGAAGGGAATTAATTTAAAAATATAAAGATATACAGTATTAAGCCAGTGATCAAGGATGCATGGCTGGATCTATGGATAGACAGACATACAGACAGACAGACAGACAGAAAGAGACACTTTATTGATCCCAGAGGAAATTTTAAGGGACCTGCGAGAAAAGGGTAAGTGTGAGGTGTTGCAAATAGTGGGCTGACACCACACCAAATATAATTTGTTTACCATTACTGTGTTTACAGTGCTTATGATTATCAGTTTACTTTTCCATTTTCTATTTCAGTTCCTATTGCAGAGTGCCTGTTGTAACCACACTTTTCATTCCTGTCCACACACGCAATGCCAGCTTCAGCTCTCGCCTTTTTTTCACTATGTCTAATTTTGTAAGTACAGCACTGATAAACAGATAACAATTCAAAGGATATACAAAGCACAAGATAAACACACTTCATATTCCAAATTGTTTCATCTGCTACTCAACTCGCATCATCTGAGACTCCCTAAGCACACAATTACCACCCCCCTGGTGTACAGTACTCTAAAACAGAAATTGAAACAGTGTTTCAAATGCTAGAACATACTGTATGTCACATAAATTAAAATATAAAATTAAAAAAATCATAAAATGTTTCTGATTTGGAGTAAGAAAAAGGTTTGTAGTGGATCTGAAGTGAGGTGGTGCAATAACACCAGACCGGACTCGAAGCTTGGGAATCGAACCTTGGAACCTTACTTTGACTTCATTTCCCACTTCATCTTGTTCAACGGCACTGACCCAAGGCAGGAATAAACGCTCGTCTCTTTTACCTCACCTTTCAGCTTTAATCTCTCGAGAACGACAACACGCAAGCTTTGTTGCATTTAAAAATAGGTCAAGTGTGCAAAAAAGCGGAACTGTGAATAGATTCACAAAGGAATAATGCCGATCCTGTGATCCGATTGGATGCCACATTCCTGTTCCTGCAGCGGAAAAAGCCATATGTTCTTCAAATATCCTGATATTAGCTTTGTGGGAAGTATTTTTCTCATGGCCACCATAACCCCATTTATATATACCCCATCATATAGAGACTGACAATAAAATACTTCATATCTTTTCTGTTTGGCCACAAGTCTGAAACCTGCACTCTTCTTTCTAGGGCCTGTTAAACAGCAGGTTCAAGGAGTATACCTGGCAAAGAAGACATGGTTGACAAGGAATAATTAAATGCACTAAAGTGAAAGGTTCGAATACCAGCAGTAGTATGAGTGTTTGATAAAATCCTTCCGCGGTGGCACAGAAGAACAGACAATTTTTAAAAAACTGTTCATTTAATAACCATAAAGAATGTTCTGATTGGTGGAAAAGCCACATGAGCATGCTAACAGTGTATAGCTACAGGCCTGCTAGTCTGCCACACTGTGAGTGATGTAGAAAACCCACCCTCAAGAGAAGGAAACTTGGTAGAACTGAAATTAAATGTTTCCATATTATAATGCCTATGTAGCAGATTCAGAAATAAACAGTTGCCACAGTGTCATGAAAAAAATTTGACCCTCTGTAATTTCTTCACTTTTGACATAGTTGTCAAGCCTAATTGGTTCAGATCTGGTTCTTGATTTGGTGAAAAAAGTTGACTAACAGATCTCAGGAAGAGGCAGTACACCATCTTGCAGCTAAATACTTTCCAAAATAATATGAGAAAGAAATACATATTTCTGCTTCCCAGAAGTTCCACTGACATGTCATCCAAGAAGTCATAAAAAACTTGAAATGAACATTGGAGGAACTGCAGGCCTTAAACACATGAAAATTGTGGGGGTAGTGTGATGGTGTGGGGATGCTTTGCAGTCAAAAAATGGTGAGATGGTGTGGGGATGCTTTACAGTCATAAATGGTGGAGGCAGAACAATGGTGTAAATATGATTCGCAGTCATAATGCAGCAAGAAAAGAAGAAGTGGTTGAATTAAAGCAACTCTGAAGAGGGACAAATCCCTCCACTGTGATATAAATTACCAGATCTCCAGGTATCTGGAGTGTTCGGTATTCTGCTGAAGGTGGCACAATCATTTCATTTTAATGGGGAAATCATCTACATACACACACTCCAGTGTATATGCCAGACCAAACCCATTTACACACATCTGTCTTTACTTCTCAGACTCGTTCCACAACCTTATGAAAACCCATGAGAAAAGATCTCTTCAAAACAAAACATCTAAAACGCCAACCCACAGCAGTTACTATTACAAAGTCACACACACACACACAAAGGCATGTCTGACACAACCACACATGAAAATACAGAGAAAACCTCTACTGTACAAACTAAACAAGTAGCACTGCCCTCACACTGGTAGTAAAAATGCCAGGCCTAGACCAGGTCAGGAAGAACAATTCTCCATTCAGCAGTCTGACGTGTGTGAGGTCTCGCAGTGCAAGTCAAACCCAGTGACCACCCGTAACAACCCCCCCCCCCCCCACACACACACACACTTATACACAAAGTGCCAGCCGCTTGCCTGAAATGTACAGCTAGTGTTAGGCACTCCAGTATTATAAAGGTAAATAACCTGCAATCAGGAGAGCTGAATTAGCCAGACCTACTATTAAAATCCAAAAATAAAATCTCTTCAGAAATACTGTATGGATTTTTTTTATTATGCGTGCCTAGAAAAACTCAAAAGGAATAATTAAATGTATGTAACAGAAGAACAGAATATGGGTGAGGCCCACCAGTAACAATAATAATACCAGAGGAAGGAAAACCAAAGTCGTGCATAAGCATAGTTGATATACTTGAATGTTGGGATTCATCAAGTTTGGCTTGTGCATGAGAACATACTTTTATATTTACATACCTTAGCAGGTAAAATGATCATAAGGAGCTTCCATTCCATTCCAGAAGTAATATGAATTAAAAGGAACGTATAAAGACTTGTTGAGTCAATTGATAAAAGACTTGACTCATGTACAGTAGCTTTACGGAGGGACGAACATGGCTTTTGCAATTGTTGGAAATGCTATGTTGAGATTGAAGAGTGCATCATCATTTGATTTCGTTTGTCTCGTAAAGTTTAAATGGATTTCCATTCTAGAGAATCCTTAAGTCATGAGTACATTTCCAATGGAAATTAAACATACAGCACCAAGTGAAATTTTGAGCACACCTTCTAATTCAATCCTTGTTTTGTTTAGTGATTTACTTTTGTACATTCTAGAACAGTACTGGATTTCTTCAAAACTATGAAATAACACTTATGGCATTAAGTAATTAACAGCATTACATAAGTAACAACAACAAGAATCGTTGTCATTTTAAGATACGAAGGTCAGATGTTCTGGAATATTTCTTGCATTGCAAAACAAATCAAGCACCACGATGAAACTGGCTCTCATTAAGACCTCCCAAGGAAAGCAAGAACAAAGACCTACCTTTGATACAGAGATGATTGTATATTCTGGATGCCTTCAACACTGTTTTCTTTTCAACAATATTTTTATAGATTTTAAACAGGGATATAACAAGAAAACATGTAGTGTTTCAATGCACACCTTTCAATCTCTGTTTATGAACTCCAATACCCCCCATCCCTGACTCCAAGCCAGCCTTACTGGCTGAAGGAAAAAAAGAAGAAAAAGAAAGAAATACAAACATGAAGCTGGAAGCCAGGGTTTTGTGAGGGGAAAAAAAAAGAGAAGGAGGGGAAGAAAAAAAACACACAGATTAAAAATAATAATAATAATAATAAATAAGAAGGAGATAAAACTATAAATGAAAGAATTAAATTCAGCATTGTTTTACAATGTAGAAAAAAAATAAAAGTCAGAAAAGACCATGGAATTAGAAGGTGTGCCCAAATTTTTGACCAGTAGTGTCGGTCTAGAATTTCTAAATGACAACAAATCTTACTTTAATTTATATTGTTAATGTCGCACTTCATTCCATCTCCTAACCAAAAAAGAAAGGATCATTTTCATGTAATTACAACATTTTGAAGTAGGACACATGCTCATATCTATATATCTATATATATCTATATCTATATATATATATATATATACACAGTATAAAACTTTTTTTTGAAAGGCTATTAAACAAACCACTTGTAAACATGCCAAATATCATATAATATACAGTATTTTTTGGAATATTTGCTTTTACTTCATGCAGCAACATCTATATTTCACTGCTGCTGTTAGATTTTTTCGTAAACATGAAGCACTATGGGCAAATTTCTTGTCTTTTTTTTTTTTTAAGATAATTTATTTACCATATATAGACATAGTGTGACTGAGCAGATCATCCCAATATGTGGGATTCCTCAGTGTTCACCGTGTACAACTGTGTGCACCCACTAGGGCTGTGTGGTTTAACAGATGTTTTTGTTCATGTATTCAATAAACTGAATTGATGGATCACCTTTAGATTCACAGCTTGGAAACAAACAAATATGACTTGATAAACAAACAGTATGACTTATGGAGCATTAATTTAAAACCTATACGATTTACAGTATAGCTGCTTGAGAAAGTCAGAAAAACTGATGGTTTATTATCAATCGATTTTGGATTAAGAATTGATTTACGTGTTTAAATCATCTAACTTATATAACCCTCCTGTTGTGTTCCGGTCAAATCTGACAAATCCGGTTAAAAAGTTCCCTTGCTAAAAAAGTGCAGTAAATTTCATTCCTGAACGAATCTGCATCCGGCTGATGGGATGCGGGCACTGGTCAGGCAATTTTTCATGCTACAATGTCTTTGCACACATTCCATATCCTTTCATGTGTGATTCGCTTTGATGACTAGAAATGACAGCAGGGCTACTTTTAAGTTGTAAATATATTCATACAGGGGGTGAAGTATTATAGTTGTAATATAGTTACATTTTCCCTGTGTACATTTGAACTTTTGTTTTCAATAAATAATCATACCGGTCAGTTTTGAAACAATTTTGCAAAAAAAAGTGACTTTGGTAAACATTTCAATGAAATACTCTGTGATAAAAAGTATCACTTTATAACAGATGTTATCTTAGTATTTGTTATAGTCAAAATAATATCTACATAATGTTTTTCTTCTAAAAAAATTAGGGGTATATGCTCAGGTAACACAAACATCAAATACAAGTTTAAAACTTTTGTAATGTTCACAAAAGCTGAAGTTGATAAAAAGACCTAAGACAACATTAGGTGATAATATATATGTATTATTGTGAATTTATAATGTGTGTATATAATAAGGGTGAGCCAAAAATGAACACAACAGGACGGTTAAATGGTCTAAAAATGAAGAATTCTCAAAAAAAAAAAAAAAGCTCACAGCTTTTGCTGTAGATACAGACCCCACAAGTTACACAGCACTTCAATGTTTATTGGACACTTTAGTAGATTTCAAAACTCGTAAAATATAAAGATGCTTGATTCGACACTTAAATCAAATCTAATAAAAAATGCCCCAAAATAAAATCGAATCTAATCCTATACAAAACTGTACAGAAGACTACTTAACACCCTTTGAATATCTGCAATGGAAATTCAAATATAATGTTTTACTGTGCTTGGGAGCATCACATGAAGGAGCTGTATGCTCTGGATGTTTCCTCTCCTTGATTTCTTTGAGTGCATTACCCTGACACACTGTTCACGACAGTAAACACTGATTGAAGTTACGCTGCCAGGTTGAAGAACAGAGGGTCAAAGGAGTCAAGAAGGTATCAATTAAAGTACTGAGAGGAAACCAAAGGAAACATGGGGGTATGTTTGCTGCACTGAGTGGCCTGGTTCTCCTCTAGCAAGCTTAAAGAGCTTCACCGCACCCTGAGCTTAAAGAGGACGAGAAAGAGCCAAGCCACCCAGAGAGATTTTGCCCACACAA
Organism: Clarias macrocephalus; assembly: GCA_011419295.1. NCBI lineage: Eukaryota > Metazoa > Chordata > Actinopteri > Siluriformes > Clariidae > Clarias > Clarias macrocephalus. Next base: position 35,195 of record JAAGKR010000417.1, read on the forward strand.
ACCACATGAGAGGGAACAGGAGGAGAGGAACAGATGACGAGACCCGCCTGAGCGTAGGGAACACGACAGGAGCTAGACACTCACCACGCGCTGCTTCGCCAGGCGAACACTCGTCTCAAAGAGAGTAAGCGTAGAGAGTCTGTGCAGAGGTTTAGTGCAGGACCATAGGGCAGCGATTTACAACATTCCAGGATGTTGGCTTTCCCTGTACTGATTGTCCAGGTCCAGAGCAATGCTCTAGTGAACATTTGTCCCTTTTTTTAAGTCATATGAAGCCATTATGCTTTTCATAATTCCATTAATACAGATGCATTTGTTGTTACACACACCTGTAAACACACTTTTCTGAGGTGAGATAGTAATCAGACCAGGTTTCAAGTCAGAGCCAGGTCAGAGCGATATGACAAGCTTTGGTTGTGTTTATAGAGAGATTGCATTTACACATTTTGTTAGCATAGCAAAGAATTTTATTTCAAATGTAAAAATAGGCTTTGCTCTATTTGCTAGTCCAGCTCACATACAAACAAGCAAACAGTCAGTAGTAGGCGGCTCTTTTCCGTAAGCTTTGCACTTGGGTTGTTTCGCCACACAGCAAAAGCCTAAAAAAAATCAGCATTGGATAAATGGAACTGCTGGAATTTACACGACAGAAACGGAAGAAACAGTGACTGCTTGCAAAATATGTGAAGGCAAGACCGGCAGACTGAGACAACAAATTAGTTTAAACGCTGTGCTTGTTGACTGACTTGCGAAATAGTCCAAACATACAAACAAAAATGAAAAATTGTGTAGGTCTAGTAGCCCATAAATAAGAAGAACAAGGACGACTTACAACCTTGCACAACCCTCAGGTTTTTTTCAAGCAGCTTGGGGTCGTAGGGCTGTGCGAGTAAATCGATTAAGCAATTCAATCAATCTTTTAATCTGTTAATCAGTTTTCAATCTAGAATCGATTCACAATTTTTGAACCATGAGGGGTGTTCACGTCAAACTGGGACCAGTGACAAAATTTTTGGTAAAGGCGTAAAAACTGACATTTACAGAAGACTTCAAGCACAGTACAGTGATGACACTCTTTCAGTAAAATATTTGAATGGTTTCAGACCACGTAGCTCTTAGTGTACTAAGAAATGTTTCTAGCTTGATGGTATCCATGCACTAGGAAAAAGAATGCTGGGATAACTGCTTTAGTGTGGTAGTAGATTAAATAGAGAAATAAAGGGAGTTTTTACTCTCATACCCATGTCCTAGTTTGACTTGAACATCCCTCGAATTTTGTAAAAACTTGCGTTTTTTTTGTCACCTTGCTGCATCCATCAAGCATGCTTCCATTCTTATTGACGAACTGTTCACTTTATTAATTTGTTTCTTTGCGTTTCACATTTTAAAAGTTATTCTGCACTTGTATCTACCAGGTTACCAAAACTGACACTTACTTGATGCTAAAGTCTGAACAGCATGTCGTTCTGTGCATGTTGCCTTGAACTGCATGTACAATGTATTTGATTCTCTTGTAGTACTGTAAGACTGTTGCTGGTCCCCTGCACTGCCAGCTCTGTGCCATCTGGGCCACACTCAGCTCCTGTTTATTGCCCCTGATCTCTGGCGGTGTGGTTTTGCATAATGCTGTGGCGCTCCTGTAATACAGTAATGACCTGTCGTGATCATTAGCGGGGATGTGGTGCTGATATATGACATGTGGAGTTTGGTCTGTGTGTGTGTGTGTGTGTGTGTGTGTGTGTGTGTGTGTGTGTGTGTGTGTGTGTGTGTGTGTGTGTGTGTGTGTGTGTGTGTGCGCTGTTTCAAATCCGATGACTGGTAATAATTTTGCCCATGACGTCATGGTATAAAAGTCTCGGTGGGAGATTAAATCAGGTTTATCAATCCAGCAACCAAGCATTCTTGCTGATTAGAACCACAATTAAATAAAGCTTGTAGCCTCTTTAGGAATGACAAAAAAGAACCTGAAGCTGCACTAACCGCAATTTTCCCGATTAATACAGATTTCAGATTATTTTTTTCGAAGTCTAACCTGCCGATACCAATTCTTTTTTTTTCATGAACTGACAACTGAGCATACAAAAACATTTTTTGCATGATCTTTTAATGAAAAAAAAAACTTTTCTAATAAAAAATGGACTATTAAATATCTTTTACATTTTCTTAGAACTTCAACAGTAAACAAACCAGGATGTCTTTATTTTAACTTGTTTTATCTATAACTTTGCGCACTTCACTGCTTTGAGGAGGGAAACCTATCATGTCATTAACATTACCTGGCAAGATTTTTGCTAACTAAAAACAAACATCCATTTTGTCTTTAGCTTTAACTTAGCTAAAATGCTAAGGTAGCTAACATTCATTTATATGCTGGCTTTACTTAGAACTCCGTCATTCATTCCCTACACGTCGTGCCATGAATAAGAACGCTCTGTAAGGTTTGCACAGCTGAGAAGATCCCAGATTACAGCTAGGTGGTTACAGATCTGACCATTAAGAATGTGCGCTTTTTCCCACGAGATCCCGCAATTTGAGGCGCGACATGCGGGAATTTAAATAAATGTGTTGTGCTTCACTGAATATCCGCCAGATGGCGCATGGAAGGACTTTATCTAAAAGCCAGACCAAGTACAACGAAGAATTGTGTATAGTTAGTTAGCCTAAAACAATATTGTTTCCAATGCTGAAGCAAACATGAATTTTATTTAGTTTTACAATAATAATATTTTATGATGAATGTGCGTATATGTGTTTCATATTATGTTCATAATGATGAAAAGAGATGCCCTAAATTATAAGCCGCCGTATAGGGCTTAAATCAAACTTCACTCATGCACACACAAGTGAAACACTTGCATACACATATATGAAACAGTCACACATCTATTTATACTACTAACTGCTCACACAACTACATATGAAATGTGCGCGCACACACCTATGAGATGCACACACATATACAGTAATTATGCGAATGTCCTGATTCGTGAATATGTCAACATGTCTTCGTTAAAACGTAAAAATGTGTTGCGCACCATTAGAAAACATGATTGAACAAATATAAAAATGAAGAGCTTCTGGCATTTTATAAAAATAATCATCTGGCTTTTTTAGCATTGAATAATTATTTCATCCATTATTTGATCACGGCTGGAAATAATAGCGGGAATGTGATTGTGGATTTATGACTGAAATAAAGCTGTTCATCGGCGTGCGTGAACCCGCGGCTCGTACTTTCACTTTACAAAAGGTGCAGACATACTCCCCCAGAAAGTCATCGCCTCTTGCAATAATGAAGATCAAACATACATCTCCTGGCCATAAATAAAAATGAATATTTAAGCATATACGCAAAATGTATTTCACTTAAATATTACAGATTAAAACAAGGAAAGTAGACGTGCTGAGCTCCAGTCCATTGTGATGCAGACAAAAGGTCCAGAAAGGAAACGGGTTTTGTTATTTTACAAAATCTGAATATATTCAGTAAATTTATGAATTACACTCAAAGTATCAAATCCAACTATTAAGTCTGATTTAATTGATACCATTAAAAATTTTATTTGTTTCTATTTATGTTTATGGTTTGCTGGAGAAATACATTTTAGGCAGAGACGTCTGACCGGTCTTGTTAATTCTTTTTAAACCCCTCAATTCTGCCAATTCCCCCATCAGCGAAACCGGTTTGATAACTTCACACCTAGTGTGAATGAAAGGTGAGAAGAGGGATTACAGTAACTGGGGGTCTGCGGGTGTTCACCTCGGAGCGCGTTGTATTCAGCAAGAAGACTAAAACAAAAACAAAATAATGTTTGCTTCAGCATTGGAGACAATATTGTTTTAGGATAACTTTAGTAAAAATTATACACTTTTGTATTCTTTGTTGTACTTTGTCTTTTTACACACGTGTGCATCTTTAAATTCAAACAGAAAATAATAGTGGGCTGGTAGGCACGTTATTTTTTCATGTAACTTAAACGGCTGAATGAAGTTAAATATACACAATAAATTAATAATTGCGTTTGCTTTACATTTGAGCACTCATGTGTAAATAGCTTTTTCATTGTATACACTACCATATCATATATGTGTGTCTAATACTGTTTTATTCATATTTTACATTACATGCAGTTTGTAATTGACCACGCCCCTAGCTGTGAAAAATGTTATGGCTTAATATAATTGTAACTGATAGATTACATACAAATACAACCCCTGTACAGTTGTCATGAATAGAAAACCTAGCTACTGAGAACATTGTCCTTTACCAGGCTGTAAACATTTATTTCTTGTGTTAAGTTGGACATGTGGGATTGACTCACTTTTCAAGGAACTGCTTGTTTTGGCACCTCATTTCTTCAGAACTGGAGGTTGCCTTTTGGAATTAACATGAACACAACATTAAATGTGTTTCTCAGCAGGACAAGAGTCTAATCTGACAGGAGATGCTCCACTAACCTTATCTGCCACATTCTGAGCCTTTAAGGCTAATCGTGCTTGAATATCTTGTATAAGTAAAAATAGAGAGATAAAAGAAAATCAACCAATCCTGTCCAATCCCCGGAGTGACAGTAGATCCAAGAGACTAAAATACAAACTGCTTTCCTCGGTGATGCTTTTAACTCATGGCTAAGCTTAAAGGTCATGGCATTCCCCATTAAGTCAGCCCTTAAAATGGACAAATACTGTACTAATACATGATACTAGAGTTTATCTGGGAGCAGGTTCAATCACAGAGTACAAAACGTCTGATCTCTAGTCTGTTTTTACAGCCCTCTCAAAAGTTTTTAAGCATGAACAACAAAAAAGCTGAACTAGCTTAAACACTGTTTTTACAATGACACAACTAGTTAACGTGGCCAAAGCAAAGCGGAGTTCAAGTGCAGGGCAATGAGGTCACTGCGTTAGAGTGAGAGGGCAAAAGAAACAGAGAGGGAGAGAAAGAGAGAGAATCTCAACTTTTTCACTTACAGTAACGACTTGTTTTTATGAAACATCTCCAATGTTATATAATAGAGAAACGCATAATCATCTAAGGAAACCAAAACCTGGGGTCGGTCATGTCCACATCCCGCCACACAGAGGGTGACATCAGTAGGGCAATATCGCTTCTTGCTGGTGTTATGTGAACACAAACAGGTGAATTTACGAAGTGGGGGAATAGTGGGGTGGTATTCAAAATACATGTTTTTTCTTTCTTTTGTGGATCTGAACATGAGAGTGCATATCCGCCAAAACTCACACGGGAAACTCCCATACTCCGTCCATGCTCCAAATGTAATTATTTCCTTTCTCCACAAGCGATATTCATATTAAAAAATATCTGTTGCAATGTGCGTTGTAGTCACTCGTACATGGCAAAAGCACATATAGAGTCTTATTTACTGCACCATAATTTGATGTAAAAAGAGGAAAATGTGTCATTAGGAATCATTTCATGAAACTTTTCAATTATAAGGTTTAAAAAGAAAAGGTATTTTGGGCTTGAGCTGAGGTTTGTTTTCATGCCTGGAAAGATGACCGTAAAGTGATAGTTTAGTTTTTTTCTGTTAAGTCTGTCTTAAATCAAAAGTGAGGTGCATATTGGATGTTATAAATGTTCCTGCTCTGCACACCGAATGTGATGTTTGTTAACTAAAACATGAGTACAATGTAAGGAAATAGAGCTAAATTCGATAACCCTCGTTCCATGAAAAAATTTTACATTTAGGCATTCGGCAGACACTCTTATCCAGAGTGACTTACAAAAAGTGCTTTAAAGTTTCCGTCATTGGATAGATACTTACACTGGGTTACTAACTAAGTGCCATCATTCAAACACAGTTGGAGTGGGTGGGTTAGCCCAAGTACTAAAGAAACAAATACGTCACAAGTCGACGTTGAAAGATTGTCAAAGACTTAGTTAGCTGTACGAACATCTAGAGGAAGTAATTCCACCACCTAGGTGCCAGAACAGAAAAGAGTCTGGATGAATGTCTGGATGAATCCCTGAGAGATGGTGGGACCAGACGAGCAGTGCTGGAGGATGGGATGGAACATGGTGCGGTGCTGTGTGGTAAGTGGGTTCTGGGCCTTTTTTTAGCTTTGTAGGCAAGCATCAGAGTTTTGAATTTGATGCGGGCAGAAAGCCAGTGCAAGGAGCGGAGAAGTGGAGTGATATGGGAGAACTTGGGAAGGTTCAAAATGAGACATGCAGCTGCATTCCGGATCAGCTGCAGAGGACGAATGGTGGACAGAGGCAGAACTGCCAGGAGTGACTTGCAGTAGTCCTGTCTTGGAATAACAAGGGACTGAACAAGCACATGAGTAGCCTGTGAAGAAAAAAATGTGCGGATTCTTCCCATTGCATTCCGTTCCATTGCATTCCAAAGTTCAGGTAAGACTCAAATTATGGGCATTGGTGGTTCCATGGGCAAGGGTGAAGGTCACTGGTTCAAGCACCAGCACTGCCAAGTTGCCATTGTTGAGCCTTTGAGCAAGGCACTTAACCCTATCTGCTCCTGGGACAATGTAACCTGACTAACCCTGTGCTCTGATCCCAGCTTCCTAACTGGGATCCAAGAAATTTTTTTTTCACTGTTCTTTAAGGTACATCTGACAAATAATTAAATCTTAATCATAAATTAAGCTTCTGCAGTCCCACTGAGCTAATTAGAATTGGTATAATTTTTTAGCATACCATACAGCTATTTCCAAAAATAGAAAAGAGGTAAATTTGTAATAAATGCCCCGTAAGTTTGATTTAGCTCACTGGGACTGCAGAAGCTTAATATGATTATTAGCTGAACTTTGGAAAGCATTTTCACAAGGGTTGTGGAATTTGGCCCTAACATTGTACTCGCGTTCCAGGTGACACACTTCACGGTCGGTGTGGAGACCTGGAAAATTTGTCAGTGTAAATGTATTCAGTGTTGTCTCAATGTTAATCTTCTGAGTCAGTGTGGATGTCCTTACTGAGTCTGTCCCAGACAGCCAGGTGCCAGGACCCCTTGTGCCTCGGGCGTGCGCTGAAGACTCGTCAGCTCCAGCATGTCTACTTGTACATCCGTCACATGCCCTGACAACGAAGGTAAAACAGACAATATCTTCTCCACCAGGTTGTCGCCGTGATGTCCGACAGCTCCTGTGAGAGAAAAGGAGTTACTATTAGAGTCACTTTCAAAACCGTTGACCGTAAGCATGAATGACCTCATCAATTAATTATCAATATGATTATAAAACTCTATAGGGCATTGGTGCTTCAGGACAAGCCTAACCACTTTGATATACAGTTATCCATTTTTAGGGTTAGGCTGGATTCTAGCGGACAGACAGAACTGATGACGTCGTGTCTAAAAAGCGATCTACTTCCGTGCTCAGGTACGAATGCTTCCGTATCAGATTCGATCCGTGTCTGAGTTCCTGAATCCTTCTTGAACTCATCAACAGTGTTCTCACTGACCAAAACAAACCAGGCTTTGGGGTCAAGTGTTGTCAGAAACAGTCCTAGGGCTCTAACATGAAAAGGTCCTTTTTGAGTTGTGAGGTGGCCACACTGCCCCCTGCACCACCATGCTGCCCTGAATACTGACATAAAGAAGAGAAGTAGCATCATACTGTCACAGAAACACCATCACATCACTACTCTAATCCATCCATGATACATGTTTGGTATTCACCAATGTACAATATCACCAATATGATAGATTACAGAAGTATGGTTCATAAATAAAAAAACAGGAAGAATACATATGAACAAGAGCAAAAGATTAAATTTTGTCTCCAAAAGCATGTGGACACCTGACCCTCATATACACACAGTTCTTCTCCATGTTTTTGCTGCAAACATGTCTCTGTATGGTGGAACATTACAATTTCCCTTCACTGGAACTAAGAAGCTCAAACTCGTTCCAGCATGACAAGCCCCATGAAGCTGCACTCCAGGCTTCCTTATTTGATCTTAGTAATGCTCTTGTGGCTGAATGATCGCAACCCCTAACAGTGATGCTTCACAATCTAGTAGAAAGTCTCCCCAAAAGAGTGGAGCTCATTATAACAGCAAAGACAGTGCTGCAGATAAATATAAGTCTTTAGGAGCCAAAACTGAACTCTTTTTATGTCTGGGTTGTTGATGTAGATAATGCAGGGTTTGGATGGGCAGGGAGTGAGGTAAAGGTCTTGATGAAGTGGACTGCACAGGGGATTAGCCATCTTAGGTAAGATTCCAAACAATAAAGCGTGAAAGTACTCTGTTCAAAAGGAAGTGTGAGCAGTAAAGGGAAAGAGGGAACATCGGTTCATCATGGATGAGCAAAATTACCCTTCAGGAATGACATGATGCACCTTGTATGATGTTTTTTAATGTACCTTTTTTTAAAATATATATTATGTACTGAATATTTAATGAAATTAGATAGCAGAAACAGTTTACTCTGGTAAACCTCGGACACCTGTTGCTGGAACTTTCAGGAAACATTAGGGAAAAAATATTGATTATACTAAACACTGCATAACAGTTAGCTCCAGGCGAGCAATGTGACTGAACGAGAGGCACTCCACGAGTGCTGATAATGAACAGTAACATCATTAAGATGTTTAACTATATGTATCACTTGGCATCATAGGTGTTTTACAATCATTTAATACGCTAACTGTAGAATGCAGCCTGGGTAAGAGTAGATGTGCAGTATTTAATTAAGATGGATCCTGCCACTACTAAAGAAATTAATATTATGCAAATTAATAGCCTATGCAATATTAATACATTACTGATTATTATATATTTAGATTACTTACAAATTATGATTAAGTAATATTATGATTATGTCGTCCTTGATAGTAAGGGAGAAAGGAGGGAGTGATGTCTGTGTTGGTGATGTCACACAGTGCTCTGAATGGAGGAATTTTTATCTAGGGGAGGTCCCTTAACCAGCATTCTCACAGGACAGAGCAGGGAGTAGAGTGAACTGTTTAAAGTAAATTACACTGTGGAACAGAATGCAGCACCTGACTATCATTAACCATCTCTGGCCAGTCAGCTAGCTAGCTAGCTAAGGTATGTCACACTGTAATGAAAAAATTCTCCCAAATTAAATGCTAAATTAGTCTCTTCCGTGGTTTTATGCACATGCAAATGCGCTACCAGTCAAAATTTGGACACATCTTCTAAATCAAGGGTCTTTTCGGATTTTTTTCCCTACATTGTAAAACAATGCTAAAGCATCCAGAATATGCAGTAATCTCCTTTGAACAGTTGATACGGAGATGTGTCTGCTACTCTGTAAGGCCTTCATAGCAGCTCTAAGCTGATATGCTGTTAATTGATGATTTTGAGGCTGGTAACTCTAAATGAAATTCTCTGTTTTGGTCTTGCTTTCCTGGAATGGTCTTCATGAGAGGCAGTTTCACCATGCTGCTTGATGGGTTTTGCAAACGCACTTGACAATGCACACCGTTCTTGCAGTGTTGATTAATTACCTAATGTCATAAGTATTATTAGATAGCTTTAAAAAAAAATCCTGTATTGTTCTATAATGTAGAAAATAAATCCGAAATTGTGTCAAACTTTTGACTGGTACTGTATATTCACTGTGCACAGTCCATGAGAGTACAGAGGCACATGTGATAGTACAGCAGGTCTTATGAACGGTGGTATGTTCACTAGAGCTCTCGTTGTTGAGCTGCTCTACTCTCATGCATCTTCCTGCACTCTCGTGCTGACCAGGCACACACAGGAGAGGAAAAACAACCTTTTAGATTTTTTGTGTGGCGACTGCATGGATAGAACTGGTTACAAAATAACAAATTAGGCATATTGGCGACCATTTTAGTCACCATCTCAAGCACTGCAAAGGGAATAAATCTGGAACGGGTTGTTCAGTAAGCACATCAGGTCAGGTGTCCACAAAGCTTTTGCCTATGCATTGATTATAGTTTGTGGCTGCTATGACTGAGACTTTTAACCAGGTATCTGCGGCACTCAACCTGTCAGATCAAGAGTTCTGTCGATGAACACCAGCGAGGCTTTATGTGCAGAGACAGACTTCCTCCGGTTTTTAGCCTGCGGATGGTTGGCCAGCTCGGAGGCGATCAGACGACTCATCGGGCCCACGGTGAAGCTTTCCTCCCGTGTGTTTGACACCTCGAAGAGTGCGTTCAGAGCCGAGACCAGAGTTCTGATCTTAAGCTGCAGCTCTTTAGGGAGAGAATTCACGTCCAGGTCGGCGAGACTCGAGAACCGGCGCTTCTCCGGCCGCTTGTGGTTGATGGAGGTGAGATCCGAGTCTAACAGAGGGAACAGATCAGCAAAACCGGGTGCGATCAGGAGCTGAGAGGTCACCCTGGCGAAGAGCACCGGGGCATACATGACCTCGGCTGTGTACTCAGCATCACCCATCCAGCCGCACAGCTTCTCCTGAAAGCGTCTAAACACCACAGTGACGTCAGTCTCAGGGGCGGAGCCTCCTCCATCAGCCAGCAGGTGCACAGAGTGTGGCACCGCCGTACACACCACGCAGTACCGGAAGTGGCTGAGAGACACCACGTCCTTAATAATATCCGCCGTCCTGCCTTTCAGCAGCGTGCTCACCACAAACACGGCTTTCGGCTCGTTTTCCGCTCCAGCCTCGAAGCTGGAAAAGCGCTTGACGTTGCGTGCACCAGCCTCGAGCATGAGAGCCGCTCCTCCGCTCCAGTGCAGACTCTCCGCACACGCGTCGTCCAGAAACACCAGCGCCCTGTTTACCTTCGCCAGCACCTTCTCCCACATCTGTCCGGGAAAAGCCGCGAAAACATCTGGAGACAACATCGCTCCCGGGATTCAGAAATAGAGAAAACTGTAATAGAAATGATGATAAGAAAAATAAATGCTGTCAGTGACACGTTCACGCAGAAAGTTCCATACCAAAACAAACCGCGCGAGTCTCGTAAAGGTGACGTGGCACCACGCTGGCGCAAGAATTATACGTCATAGCTGGGAGGTTTCCATATGATGAGTTGTCATTATTTATTTACATATTGTCAGTTAAGGTTGCTTATACAGTACTATAGATATTTTATATATTGTACTGATATTTTTATTGTTCTGTTAACTGTGGACAGTTACTTGTATAATTCACCAAATGTTTGCACCTGAATTTTGTATTCTATACTTTTGTTTTTACAATTATTTAATAGTTTTTTTTTTTATAAAAAATACAACTTTTGCGGGGGGGGGGGGGGATTTTCACATTAAAGCGTTATAATATTAATAATACTATTATTAAATTGCAGGAAAAAAGTTTGTAGACATAAAAGGTTAAAGCTAAAAAATAAGCTGATCAGCTTTACTGTAATAAGTGATATTATTATTTCAGGTTGAAGCCCACATAGATGTCTGTCTGTCTTTCTGTACAGCAAAGCTCTCTGCTATTAAAAACATATTAATACAAAGAAATAAATTTTTTGTAATCTTACATCTTGTTTACACTATGTTGTACTTCTCATCAATTCGGCAAATAAACCCCTTGTTCTGTAATCAGAGAGTGAATCACAGATATGAAATCGAAAAGCAGTAGCCCGCATAAAGATTAAGTTTTGTCTTAAAACGACTCCAGCGCATTAAAGTTTGTGTATCCTACTCTTATTTCCGCCATGGATATATTGAGTAATCCCAGTTAGGTTTTCAGTATCCTGTTTAGGTTTTCTTATTAATATCTATTGGTGAAGGTGTTTGTTTACATTGAGCAAGTAGCTTATATCAGATAGCTAAGTAGTGCAAAGGGTTTATTAAATTCTGTCTAGCAGTTTTGCATGATACTGTGGACAGACATACATACATATAGACATATTTAAAAAGCGAGTTCTGACCAATGTACAGACAAAACATGCTTTTTATTTATATACAGTACATTTACATATTTCCTTATACTGTATATCTTGCATATATATTGTTTGGTCACTTGTGGATAAGGGATAGTTGTGTATAATTCACAAAATTGTAGCATGTAAATCTTGTATTTTATACTTTTATTCTTTAAAATGTTCTAATTGATAGTTTAAAAAATCACTTTGAAATGTTCATATTTATTTTCACATTAAAGAGTTTTAATATAATATAATATAATATAATATAATATAATATAATATAGTATAATATAATAATATTTTCATATTTAAGATTTGTAATAATGAGGAAAAATTTGTGCAGTAAAAAAGGAAATCCATGGTACCAGCTAATACTTTAAAAAAGGGAAGAAAGAAAAAAGCTATTTTCCTATAATTATTAAAATGCACACTACAACATCTTTGTACCGTATGTCCAAGCGTATCTATTCATAAAACAACAGAATGAATCTCATACCATATATTGCTGTACACTGGTGCGCAGTCATGTTGGAACAGGAAGCGTCCATCCCCAAACTGTTCCCACAATGTTGGCCGGATGAAATTGAAAATGAGCAAGTTTGGTGTGGAATAACTTGACTGGGCTGCACAGAGTCCATTCCCATAAACACACTCCTAAACCCTGTGGAAAGGCTTCCCAGAAGAGTTGAACATCATATTAAACCCTATGGATTAAACATTTAATTGGATGTTTCTCAATTTCATATGCACATGAAGGCAGAGAAGCGAATACTTTTGGCAATATTTATATATAAACACACACACATGGAAATGACTATGTATCTATCTATCTATGAGCGGTGTGATTAGTACGGTTTAATCGGTATACGTATATTTAAACGTTGTTGACTTCCTGCGGGTCCGACGGTCACGTGACATGCACGAGCACCGCGTGTCCTTAGAAACCACGCGCCGATTTGACAGCTGTTTCCTGCTGCTCGTGTTTGTGCCTCAGTAAACTTTTTTTTTTTTTTTTTAATGAAAAGTTATTTACCCCCCAGGGCTTTTCCGGGTGGTCTGTCCCTCAGACATGTCTACTGGGGAAATGGCAAAAACGACAGGCTACGCTAGTGCGGATGACGAGGACTGGCTGTATGGAGGTGAGAATTAATTAATGTCACCGGTGAAATCAAACACCAAACTGACGTCATAAAAACCTGATTTATCCTGTTTCAAACAAACCCGACTTTAAAGTTACTCCATATTAATAAGGCTTCCGGGGTATTCGTTGATATTAGACCATCGTGTTTTACCCAACCATTGTTCTTGAGATCACACAGACACAATTCATATAAACCATTCCTCAACACACTGTTCACAGACTTCTGCCTGCCTGGATGAACAAATGTTTAAAAACTTCTACACACACACACTCAATTAATCTTCTTATTTTTATTCTGTCTGTCCACTTCTTACAGACAACCACGATGACAACGATGCTCCTGGTGATGATGATGATGATGATAAAAAGACAGAGACTGAAATTTTCAGGTAAGTGCGTTTCCTCCATGTCTGATCACATGACTCAGTGCTTGGACCCTATTCAGATCAGATCAAATTGTTCTATCTGCGTTCAAGTCAGACTGCGATTTATGATGAAATTCCTGATGATATACAGTAAATGCGATTGACATTTACAAAAAAGGCTGTACATCTGTGAATGCCGGGAGAAGTGGCTCTGAGCCCACTGCAATCGTCCCCGTAAACATTCAGCAAGTGGAACAACTGATTTGGTCACTAACCTGTGGGAAGCTGTACACATAATCATTAACCAACACCACTTGCATGGTACAGAAACCCGACTGGGAGTTACATCTGTACAGTGCTGTCTCCAAAGTATTCCAAGTCATTTCCACATTTGAGCCATTAAAGGAGTTCCTGGAAGGCCAGGATTTCAGACATGAAAATAGCATGCAGTCCAATGATGGCTCTGATGTAATCAAAAGTCCCGCTTTCACTTGAACACCTCTTGTTGTATGAAGAACAGTTTTTTTAACTGTTAACTCATGAATGTTTGCCTGATTTGAATAATGTTTATTTCAGACATTACTGATTTATCTGAAGCTCTCAAGCTGTATCCTTATGATTTGTATTGCATTGTGTTGCTGCAACATGACTAGTCGATTAAATAACTGCATGAATATCCCGATGCTCATAATAAAGAGGACCCTGAGTGCAGCAATTAAGTCCTACTGAACCGTTCACACGTCTTGCATCTCAGTTTTGCCTCTGGCATCACAAGCACTGAGTTAAATGCGTAATAAACCGTTTGTGAGGGAGTGTGTGCAAGGAGCCTGGATGAAACGGGTCATCAGATTTATTTCTCATTAGGTGCAGGTATGCTACACTAATGAAGCATGGATATTTAATACCCGCTAAGCTTGGTGCTTGGTAATGACGTATCAGGGAAAAATAAAACGCTGAGTGGATGTGAAACTGAGGGAGAAATGGCTGTTTGAGTGCTTATTAAATTCATCGCCTTACACACACAAACACACACACACATCCGCGAGAGCTTATGCGCCCTCTTCCAGACTCACTGTTGGAGCTCGACGCAGCATTTATGAATGTAAACGTTTGTCAGAGGTCTAGCTTTCAGTTCTTATTTTGTATAATGTACGATACGATGCTCTGATCCCGAAACCTGGTGTGTAAAGTGATCCTGAAAGCCACTCAAACTAACCGACAATTAATAACACCGTCACTCTTTTGTACTGCTAGAACCAGAGTTAAATCATTATATGATACTCAAGACCCTGCTCATGCTCTGAGTTTGAGTCTTTCTTAACCTTGCTTAGTCACATGACCTAGATTCCAGTTTTAGCAAGGTCTCATTTTTTTATCGTCTTCTTGTTCTTCTTCATTTTCTTTCTGCACCAGTGTTGCAGTCTTGGAGGACTGCAGTACGGTACAGATTGTTGGTCCAAACACCCCCCTGTGCCATTCACTTCACGGCTTGACGGGTGTGATAAATGGTTGATTTCTTGAACTTGGTGCTCTAGGAAAGGTCTATGAAATTGTACCTCTATTTCTCCTATTTAACTTTGTCTAACTATGGGTTTCTTCATTTCCCTTTAGTGCTTTAGTTGGAGATGCAGAAGGTGCTAATGGAGTGAATGATAAGGTGAGATATTTCACCTTTTAATCGCTGATTTTGTAACTCGCCAAAACAGTAAGCATGCGTGTTCTTCCATCACAAAGGAGCGTAATGCAGATAGCGACTCGGATAGCGACGACAACCTACGTGTTACTATCAGCAACATCAAAGCAGGCTGCATCCAGAGCCCGTGAGTATTCGCTCCCTAAGGTAAAGCAAGACACACTCATGCCTGATGCTGTTTCCTCGCACTCATCCAAGCGTTTCACTAGTGCTTGGAGACCATCAAGGTAGAAAGTTTTCTTAGTACACCATGATCAGACTGTCTGTATCTGGTCTGAAACACTGGCCTCCTAGCAAGGTTTTAGTCTCAAAAGTCCCAGTTTGACTTGAACACCCCTCGTATTACTATTCACAGCAGTTACGATCCTGCTAATGTGGTTTTGATGGATTAATATTTCATATCGTATACAGTATATAGTTGATTTTTTAAATGTCTAATTTCACCTATAGCTTAAATAAATAAATAAATAAATAAATAAGTAAAATGATGAAGTCCTTATATCAGTAAGAGTGTGTGATCGTATCCTCTGCAGCGAGGTTCCGGCTCCTGTTTTGTGTGTGTACGTGTAAGTCTCCCTTACCTAACCCCTGCGTTTTGGCGTCAGTGTGCCAGTGATGCTGTGATAGTTCAATAAATGCTGTGATAGTAACTCTGTGTTTCTGTTTTGCAGCACCAGTCCTGTCAGTCTCAAGACCTCAGGCACAAGCAGTGTGTCAGGTAACAACCTCCTGACCTTTAGCTTCTCAACTCTTCATCTTTAAATCATAAACTACATGTGGTTGAGCACTTAGAATTGGGGTTCAAGCATCAGGGGAGCAAGCATCTGCTATCTTCTACTCCTACTACAGCTACTACTTTTAATTCTACTACTTTAAATCTACAGCTAGAATTACTACTACTAATCTTACTTCTACTCCTGCTACTATTACTTCGCCTACCAGTTCTACACTGCTACATCTACTGGTCCTCCTACTCCATTAGTTCTACTTCTACTTCATCTACAGCTATTAGTACTACTACTTCTACCAGTACTACATCTAGAGCTACATGTAGTAGTATTACTGCTTCTGCATCTACTACTCCTATTCTTACTATACCTGCTATCAATACATTATCCTAATATCCATAAGCCTTCTACTACTCCTACAACTTTCTCTCCTCACTTTTCCTCCTCCTCCTTCTACTCTTCCTCCTCCTTCTACTACTGCTTCTACTTTTCCTCCTCCTTCGTCTCTTTCTCCTCCTTCTACTACTGCTTATACTCTTCCTTCTCCTCCTCCTACTTCTGAGTGAGGGAGTAGATGGGCAGACAGACATAAAGGGTGATCCGTGCAAGGACTTATGGGAAAACAAAAAGAAAAATGCACATCCAATCAGTGACGATATGCAGGATGTTCATCCATGACATGTAAAAAAATTTAGATGGCTATCACTTAGCAACTTAGGCATTGACAATAAATAAGGAGAATTTTTGTAGTCTTGATATTAACAAACAAGCTTCAGGTTAATTTGGAATTCATGAGAGCACCTGAACACAGAGTGTGAAATCTCAGTGATTTAGGGTGTCGATCTCAATGACTGCTTGACGTATCGCCAACAAATGTAGTGTTCCTCCTTGAGAACAAGCCCTGCTAAGTCTTTTTGTTCCAGAAAGTGCTCCAAATTATTGCTATAAATCTTTTTAGTATTTCGTTTGATATTTGCATGATTTTAGCAACATTTTGTTCCAGCAACCCGCATTTCAGTATGATCAATTTTTTTTTTTCTTATTTCTGCACTCACTGTGTGTGTTTGCACTAATGTTTCCCAGGCACGAAGGTCAGAGGAAGATCAGGGGCTCTGGTTGTAGTCGACAGAGTTGTCAGCAATTCAGCACTGCAGGTGGAAGACGAGGTGGATGAGAAGCCTTGGAGAAAACCAGGTGTGGATTCAACCAAAACACTTTATTGGTGCTGATTTACTTTTTTTTTGTTATACATATAATACAGAAAATGTGTGTCCCAAAGGAGCTACTCCTGAAGTTTATGTAACATGGAAGTGTTTAATCTTGCTTCCCTAAAATATTCAAGTTGCTAACCTCAGCCGTTTTGGAGAGATGATTTTATATATTTACCAAAAATGGCCATATTTCAGTGTTGTACTGTCTTGCTTCAAACGATAATAATTTTAAAAATAAAAATTATTAATATTTCTTTAAGTATTGATTCTAAAATTGGTGTAAGCTTCAAGAAGCATATGACCTGTATTGCTTAAATTAAAGCATTCTGGGCAAAATTAAGGAGTTTTTCCACAAATTACTAACAACAGTGGTTTCATTTAAATGCTTAAAATTAGACACACACCTTGTGTTATGTGGCCATAAAACACAAAATACTGTATCTTATTCAGCTCAAATTGCTTTTTGTAAGCAGCACAATTATTATTTTTAACACATACACCATTAAAATTCCAGGGCTACTTCAGTTCTTTGCATGAAAGATGTTTTTTGGTAAAAGCAAAAACATCTGTAGTGGCTGTAACCATGTCAAAGTCATGGTGCAATATCTTTACAAATTTATGACTTTTCATGTGAAATCTAAATTGGCCAGGTTCGATCTGAATGACAATTAAGATCATTGAAAGATTTGAATTCAAATCTACATAAAAGGGCATGAAATTGTATTTAGCAAATGTTTTTTTTTATCTGATAAAATGTATATTTACAAAAAATTAAGCATGGGTTGGGAGATAAGAAGCATTAAGTACTGTATTATGAAAAATTGTGTTATATGATCGTATCTGAAAATTCACTTTTTCACTTACGTGAGACACTTATTAGCACCAATACCATGTACCATGTACTGGCCGAATGTCTGTTCAAGTAATGTCGGAAGAGAACACTTTTCTTTAAAGGATTAAAGGAAAAGAAAAACATTACCCTTGTGCCAAGGCATTTTGAGGTCTAATATCACTATTAAATAAAAGAAGCACACATTTACTGTGTACTGTACAGTGTATTGTGTTATCCAGGCACTAGTGATACACTGGGATAAGTACATTAGTGTAGGTGTACTGTTATAACTGTTATTGTAATGTCTAAATCATCAAAATCAAAACTCAAACTTTCAATATTTGTTAAAATAATCCGAATTACGTAGACATGCTTGTGTGGTTTGCAGCTGTCTGTAATATACAGTCATCAAACTGTAGCAGCAGCATCTGTGGAAAAAAGAGCTTTCCTTAGCAGCTGAAGTGAGTACAGTATTCTGTAGTTTCAGTTCAATTGTCCTTAGGTGTAATCCACATTTGCTGTTTCCTAACATGGTACAAAAGCTAGTCAAAGGATGTTCAAGTCAAACCAAGACTTTTGAAGAAATTTTTGGAAACATTTGAATGGTGCAAATTTTTTAAAGAAGGCCGTACGTGTGTGAATGACAGTCCCGGAATTAAAAATTCAGCGCATGGAATGCCGGATCCTTGGAAATCGATGGCTAACTTGTCACCAACTTGCAGAAGAGATGCATCTGTCTGTGGGAACTGCACACACAGTCATTCACTAACACTACTTGCACAGTACAGGAGCTTGTCTGGGAATTACTACCACATCCTCCATATCTGACTTAGCTTCAAGCCATTTCCACATATTTGTGCTGTTAAAAAGAGTCCCTGGAGGGCCAGGGCTTCAGACATGAAGCAGAAGTCCAATCATACAGTAGCTCTGACATACTGAGAAAACGCTCTACCTTGATGGCATCCAAGCACTAGTGAAAAACTGTGATAAGTGCATTAGTGTAGCAGTAGCAATAAAGGGAGTTTTTACTTTCATAGATGTGTTCTGTCATTCTGCGCAAATTAAAGTCCCGGTTTGACTTGAACAACCCTTGTAATCATAGTTTGAGGCATAAATGCCTGAAAAACAAGCTTATTTCTTAATCGCTTAAATTTCCAGTGCACATGCAGGATGTATGATGCTAAAGCTTGGTCTGCCTGCTTTGCAGAGCAAAACTAATAAATCTCACTTCAGTCATTAAACCTGTACTGACTAAACTAGCGCATTGATGCAAGTGGAAAAATGTGGTCCTTCTAATCATGAACAAGTGTTTATTTTGGTCAGATTTCTGTGAACAGTTTGTACATGTTTGTGTTTGCGGTTGTGTGTGTGCGTGCGTGTGTGTGTGTGTGTGGATGCAATCAGGTGCGGACCTGTCCGACTATTTTAATTACGGCTTTAACGAGGACACCTGGAAGGTGTACTGCGACAAACAGAGGAGACTGCACACGAGCCTGGAGTTTATGACCTTAGGCTCATCTGACCAAAGCACGGTACGATGCATAGATCTTTTTTTTTAGTTGAGAAGAGTTAACCATCAGGTAAAGTCTGTAACTTTAAGAGATGATAACACAAGCCTTGTTTCTCTCCATGTGCTCAGGCCAGTCACGATGAGAGCGCCTCTAAACCAGACTGCTCCTCCGGGTACGTCTTAGCCTCTCATTGCCTTTCTCAGACTTGTTATTGGCTTTCTGTTGCTGCTCTGTAACTACTGCAGTCCTAGTAGAGATGACCGAGCCATGCCCGATCACAATTGAAACTGATGTCTAGGCCTGTGAATCATCAGGGCAGTGTGCACACTAAGCACTAATTCAGGTTTCTGTGTTTCTGGGTTATGTGTAATTGTGAACAGCATTTTAATGTGATTGTGGGTGTGAAGGTCAGTGCATGCTTGCATTATTATTATAACTTTTTTTAATCTGGCACACCAAGGCATGATTTGCATCCCTTTTTTTCTAGTGATCCCTCATTTTGTGTGTGTGTGCGTGTGTGTGAATGCAGAAAGTTGAAAAGCTCCATCGATGTAATCGGAGGTCAAACAGAGACCATTGTACGTGTGGAAGGGCGAAGACATCACAGCACAGATGGAAGCAACACACAGGTGTGTGTGTGTGTGTGTGTGTGTGTGTGTGTGTGTGTGTGTGTGTGTGTGTGTGTGTGTGTGTGTGTGTGTGTGGGAGAGAGAGACATTTGTGCAGAATGAATAACCTGTATCTAGAGTTTATTACATAACCTTTGCTTGTGTGTGTTTTTCAGGTGCAGCCCTCCCCTGAAACCCCCATCAATGCTCAGTCACCAACCTCTAAGCTGCCTCCCTTCTTTCCACCCAATATTCCTCCTCCACCATTTCCTCTTCTCTCCATCAGCTCTACTCCCCCTTTTATACAATGCCCACCACGTAAGTAACTCACTCTGATACACAGACACACAAACACACACACACCCCACATGCAGAAATGTCTGAACTGTGCATTCCTATGATCTTAGGGTCAACTGGTTCTTATGGAGAGCTGTATTAGTGCTCAACCACTCACACACACAATAACACACTCCAGCTGTTTTTTATTTTTCTTTACAATGACATCACATCATTGTTACACACCACAGTTCCATCGCTCTGGAGATCGGTATGTTCTTTTAGCTCTTACGTCAGTGCTCTGAGGCAGTCACCAGGCATTGCTGCATACCCAAGTGCCATACGCCATGTACCTCATGTTTTATGTGTGTGTGTGTGTGTCTGCAATTATTTATTAGTGCTCGGTGAACAAAAGGTCGAAGAGCATTGTGTATGCTCAGGATGATCTCTTCATTTTGATTTGCGCATCACAGAATTTCCAATAATCTATATTAGTCTTGTCTAAGAGGTCACATGTCATTGTTAATCTGTCCATACGGCCAGGTCCATTTGTCACCTCTAGCTTTTGCTCCTTCTATTAGTCTGGGGTCGAAGGGCAAGCCAGTCAGATACTAAGCCTAAATGAAAATCGCTTGAAGGATTTGCTAACATTGTGTCCACTTCAAGCACGGCGAAGTGATACTTAGCCGCAGTAAAATATTTGAATGATGTAATTGTTTTAAAGAAGGCTTTACGTCCGTAAATGACAATCCCGGTCGCCCACTACAGAAAACACATCTGATGACAGGAAACACGCCTGATCCTTGAAAATTGACGGATTATTTGAGTTATTGTCACATCTCCTGTATAGCCCTCTTCTTGCTCTAAGCCATTTCCACCTGTTTGGGCCATTAAAGGAGTTCCTGGGAGGCCCAGGTCTAAGATCCCTGTTTGACTTGTACACCCTCGTATTACTGTTCACAGCAAATTGCGATTATTATTATTTTCTTCTTATTGACTTATAACAGTTTGCACAGTAACACTGTAACAAGGCCACTTAAATAAGTGGAGTTAAGGGAAAAATTAAATGTCATGTATGTAATAGGAAATTAAGTCAATAAATAGCACGATTATACGTGTAGTAGGCAAACAGTATCCTACAACGTGAATAAGAATTGTGGTATTGCGTCACTGGCCTGGTCCTGAGTTGCGGTTACTCTTTGTTTCCGTGTCTCGAGTTTCCGTGCATTAACTCTGAGTTCTCAGATGGTGGACTGGTGACTCTGTGTTGCCCTTAGGTGTGATAGTGTGTGTATGTATGTGAATGCTGCCTGTTTGTGAGTGTACTCCTGCTGTGAGTCACGCTCAGTGCTCCCTGAGCTGGATTAAACTCCTCCTGATAATACACTAAATAAAAAGTAAATAAAATAAAAAGTGAGATACATATATAAAACAGTAAATAACAATAAATAAATACTATTCTTAATAATACTGTTCTTCTGCAGGTTAAGCAGGAAATCCAGTCAAATCCAGAGTCAAATTATAAATCACACAGACACATGTGCGTAACTGGCTGCAGGTCTGAGAGGTGTAGCTTCTACACGTCCTTCTCGTAAGATTCCTCATGAGCCAGACAGGAAGTCCACAGCTAAATGATCCCGGTCCGTCATCTTCAAAACCATCATGCCCATCCAAATCCTGCAGCACACTCAGTCTCACCCCTGTGCGCCCCAAGGAATGCCCCCTTCATCCTACCAAAATATCAAACATTCGTGCCAGACGCTGCCTTTGAAGTGCAGGCTTTTAAGCCTGACTGGAGCTGTAACTATTCTGTCTTTAAATCAAGCTCCTTCTCCAAACCCCAGAGTTGACAACTCGTGCTGGTACACATGTGCCGGCCTGTCCTGCGTTTCCTTTTCGTGATGTAGATGTGCAGTGTTTGGGCTAAAAATAGCATCATGTGGCAGGAGAAAGTGCCACGCCAGCAGAATTGTGTGAAAATGTGCTGAACAACCCAGCTAGAGATGGAGCAAGTGGAAGAGAGGGGGAGAGGGAGAGAGAGGGGTTAGGTGGAAAGATCTGCAGCTAGGAAAGAAAGCAAGAGGACGAAACGCTATGGAAGTGATATAAGAGTCGTGATCTTTAATGAGCACATTTTTGTTGTTAAAGTGCATCTACTAACCATTACTCCAAAAAGCAAAACATTTAGGTTCCTAATGCTTAGGAGTAAAAATATGAAAGTATTATTGCCACATCAATTTTTGGATGTTGTCATAAAATGCTTCTGCAGTGATTCAGTCTCACAAGGCTGTGCAGAGGCCCGGAACATGGATTAACGAGGATGAGATGATAACCGTTTCATCCTGCTTTCCTGGTTTTCATCAGAAATCTTGCCAAAGCCGTTCATCCACCCGATTCTTCATTCTTGTTCTCAGATATCCGTGATTAAATCAGTGTCACTGCAGCGCTGCAGTGACAACATGTCTTTCTTCTTATTCTGAAGATGATCCCAGGCCAGGATGGTTCTATGATCGGGCCAGGGATGTACTTTTATAAAGAACTATAAGAAATGTTGCAGATCTTGGAACCTTTTGAGGCTGACCTTAAACATGATAAACAGCTGATGTTTATCCTCATAGTGGTAGTTTTTATTGAATCTTAGCCCAAGACCACAGTGTTGTGTGCAGTCAGTCTACTGAGGTTGAAATAAATTGTGAATTTTAATGTTTCAAAAGCTGTTTCTTGTATTAACATTAATCTTGATTAAAAAAATGAGTATCAGTGTTAGGTATGCATTTGGTGTCAGGTAGCATTCCTATACCGCGCTCATTTACTCATACTCCTACACCTGATATCACAGGATGCTATGTGACTTACGCCTATAGGAAGTTAATAAACAGATGGCACAAAATAACAGCAATCTGGACCGATTTTACAATTAATGATCGCAATCAAAACATAGCACACTGTAGAAATATCAAGCAGAGGAACAGTACCTATGTGTGAGGGGGGTTCGGGGTGGGGGGGTTGTTGTACAGAATAACAGAACACCGTTGTGTGAGTAAAAACTTCCTTTATTTCTTTATATAATGCCCTGGTACAATAATGCAATTATCCCAGCGTTTTACTAGTGCTCGGATACTATTAAGGTTTTCTCAGTATGCCGGAGCCATGATCAGACTGCCTGCTTCACCTCTGAAACGCTGACCTCCCAGGAACTCCTTTAATGGCCCAAACATGTGGAAATGGCTTAGAGCGAGGTCAGGACAATACGGGGATGTGGCAATAACGCCCCACCGAGTTCCTGTAATGTGCAAGTAGTGTTGGTGAATGATGTGAGGTGAGTGCATTCAGTTTCAAGTATGCACTCACCATTTACTAGTGACCATTTAGTTTTTGGAAATAATTAAAAAAGACGGAATATACCTAATCTACCTAACAAACTGAAACATTAATTTGTCCATTAATTAACCAATAATACTTGAATCCTCCAGCATAAGTTTTTTTTTCTTCTTTTTTTATTGGCCGAGACTTAAACAAACCTAATTAGATTTTCCTCCTATTGTGACCTCATACAAGACAATACCTTACTCCGGCTTGTTGCTCAGCTTTATGTTCTCTGGAGGGGTGTGGCTTAACAAGAGCTCATTTACATTGACACTGAAACAGCACAAAGGGGCTTTGGAGTATTAACACACACACACACACACACACACACACACACACACACACACACACACACACGCGCACACTTTGGGAGAGCTCTGAGACCTGTGTGCACTTGCTTAAGAAATGGTATAATATGGGACATTTAAAGTCTGTAGAGAGTCTATTTTCTAATAGCGAGTGCCTGTATGAAGGTTGTCAGGAAAAATAAATGGAACGTGCTATGAATTATGTGTGAGAGAGAGAGAGAGAGAGAGAGAGAGAGAGAGAGAATGTGCACTTGAGTCATGTGTGCATCCTTTCCCCTAGCTTGTCTCTGTATGCAGCAGCAACCTGCATCAAGAGAGCGAAATAAAATGTTCTATGATGCCCCTTGTTTAATACTAAGTACTCAGTTCAGTATCAGTCACAGCCTCGAGCTTATAAATACAAAGCTATCTGTGTTTCCCTAATCTGTTCAGGGATATTTGATTGAAAAGACACTTTATTAGCCAGTAGAATTCTAGAAAAGGATTTCCAAGCCAGGTAATGTTCAATGATTTAAAATTGCTGTAACAACTTATGACAATTTATAATTCAAGAGTGAACAATTCATCTGTTTCTTTTTCTCATCCTGTCTGAAATGTAAGCCACGGGTGAGGAGGACTGAAGAGAGCACAGCTTGATGTCCACGTCGAAGTCTAACATGCATAATTCTCCAATAACTAGGACGTGCAGGATCTGTAGAAACCTCTTTGAAATTGAATGACCTGATTTAAGCGTAAACATTTACACACAACCAGGATAAAGACATTCAGTCTTAGTTTTTCACAACATCCCAGGAAAGTTTCTTTACACAAGCGGAAATATTAAAACCATCGACTAGAGAGCGATTTGTTTCAGCATTATTTCACAACATGAGAATTCCGGTGGGTCAAATGTCTTCTTACAAAAAAGCGGATACTCTCTTTTAAGCAGACTAGAAAATATCAGAAATTGATGTAATGATTTTTTAAATTTTTTTTATTGGACTGTTATCACAATTAGAGGTTAATCATTGCTGTAAAGTGGCCCAGCTTTATAGATCACATCCTACTCCTGTTCTTGTCACATTGTGTGTGCCATACTGTATGGTATTACAGTATATAAACATACAGTATTTAAACACATTGTAGCTCTGATTTGGGCCCTTGAGTGGCGCAGCAGTAACGAGCTCACCCTATCTTCCTGAGATCCTGAGTTTGAATCCCAGGTGACGCTGAAGCCTTCTGCAGCCAGAAGCCTAGAGAGAGTGGATTGGCCAAGCTCTCTCAGACGGGAGGGAAGGGAGACACTTGGTGCCCTCCCCTCAACTGTGACTCTTGCCAATCACGGGCATCTGTGTACTGTAGCGGAAGGAGCGGATATAAATATCTTCTGAGTGTGTTACGCCGCCCTCAACAGTGCTTAGGCAAGTAGTTTGAAGAGATATGGTAAGCTGATGTCACGTGGCTCAGGGAAAACACGAGATCATGTTGATGGAAGAGTGCCCTAATGATGGGTGGTAATTGCCTATGCCTTATTTAGGGAGAAAATTGGGCAGAAAAAATAAACCCAAGAAAAAACTAAACAAAAAAAAAACATAGCTTTGATTTCTACTGTCCATTTTTCTATGATGCAACTTTACCAAATGTAATCAATTTCTAGTGGAGTTCTTAATGTAATTTCAGTTTCAGTAATCTCTTTAGTTGTTTTGTTTGCTAGGTAACAGGATGATGATTTGAGCCTTCAGAAACGTACAATAATAACATCTTTTCCATGATCATAAACTACGTGTCCTGAAACGGTTTTTAAAAAGTTAGAAGCTACTCACTGCATCAGTTAGGGTTAAATAACTTGTTGCAGACTGAATCATATTACAAGATTATCCAATTAAAAGTTTTTTAGTATTCGTTTAATACGCTACAAACAATGATTTTTTTTCTCAATATTTGGCAATCTTCACACTTTTTCTGCCATATATATAGTCTAACTAGGTGGCACAGGGGCGTTGTGGTTAGCACTGTGTCCTCGCACCTCCAGGGTTGAGGGTTCGAGTCCCACCTCTGTACAGGATGGTAAACAGAATGGGTAAGTAAGTGATAGTTAAATCAGTTTAAACTAACTACACTGCAAAAAAATATTATATTAGCAAGTAAAACATCTTGAATATATTTAGTTTTATCCAGTTGCTATTTGTCAGATGCTTAACCTTTAACCACCAGACCAGATTCAACTTGTCTCGTATAAGATTTCTCACTCACTATCTTGTTCAGCACTTAATCTTCCCTTAAGTCTGTAAGTACTCAGGTTTGTAAACAAGCCATTGTCTCAGTCAGCTTTAATGATGATTAAAAAGAAAGAGAGAGAGGATGAAAGGTGGGGCGAGGAGAATGGGAAATGGGAAAAAGAAAGACATGCACGCAACCACAATCAAGCTCCGCCATTAGCTTTTTTATACGCTGCCAAATATGTCGCCGCACGCAACCCATCCAACTCTTTTTGTGCGTGCACACACACACGCTCACACTCGGCTGCACACAATTACACACAGACGTAAACCCAACCTGAAATGTTTGTTGTTTTGTGTCTCAAGTTCAAAAATAATAATAATAAAAATCATTCCCACAATGCTGAGGAGTTTTTTTTTTTATTATTATGATTTGCAGTTATGATGTTATTTTCTATGAGGAATTATTTCACTTTGGGCGTTCCTCAGACATCTCTCTTTTAGTGATGTTGAAAAGCTTTCATTCTGAGCTCGACTCTCATCAGGGGGCTGTGCGGGAAAAACAAGGATGCATGCTGCCCAGATGTGTGTGTGTGTGTGTGAGAGAGAGAGAGAATTGGGAGTTGACTTTGCAAGGGCCCATTTGGTGCTCAGGACCATGCCGTGTCAGTAAAGGTTAGAACCTGGGTGATCTGCTGAACGCGCTGGAATTGGAAGTTCGCTTAAATGCTTAAACCCGGATAAGGTCACGGTCAGTCGGGCACACACACGCACACTAAAACACACACACATAGACACGCACAGATGTAGTCATTGTGCCCCGTTTCAACTTTTTGTCCTTCCTCGACGAGCCTTCCCCTCAGTAAAATTGCATTGATAAAGTATATCATGATCTGAGAACTGAAAAGGTCTATATAGCTTAATTCCTCAGTATTCTACATATATAGCATATATAGCAGTGTGTTAGTGTCAAACGGAGAGTGTTTGACTCTATCTTTGTGCTCTACTCACAGGACTGTCTATGAGCGCCCCACCTCCTGGTTAGCATTTACTTATTTATTTATCTTCATGTCATTATGCACTGTTCTTTCCTGTAGTGATTTGTGTGTGTGTGTGTGTGTGTGTGTGTTCACTCAGGTTTTCCATTCCCTCCTGAAGTTCCTTCTCCCTTTACATCAGGCAGGTAAGTGTCACCCTTTTTTTGACACTTTTGGTAGCAAACCACTTCATCTCTAGAACTCTCAAAACAGAGAATCATAAAATAGTAAAAGTAAATAACACATCTGCATATTCCTTGCTTTCTGTTCTTTGTCCAGGATTTATAGCATATCATATTCCAGCCCCCCACCCCCCCACCCCCACCCTTTTCACCTTTTTCCTCTGAAAAGAGGGTTATTGTCTTGCTGCATAATCACAAGGGGCGCTCGAGTTGAACCAGGACTCTTGATAGTGTTTCACTATTGCTTGGCAATCATGAAGGTAAAACTTTTCTCAGTACGGCATGATCCGACTGCCTGCTTCAACTCACAGGAGCTCCTTTATGCTCCTAGCCTCACAGGAACTCCTTTATGGCCCAAACATGTGAGGTCAGGAGTGTGGACGTTCCAGAAGCAGCCATGTAAGTCCAAAAGTCCAAGCACTTGGACATGATCTTCACCGAGTTTCA
Organism: Clarias macrocephalus; assembly: GCA_011419295.1. Lineage (NCBI taxonomy): Eukaryota > Metazoa > Chordata > Actinopteri > Siluriformes > Clariidae > Clarias > Clarias macrocephalus. The sequence continues at coordinate 62,921 of JAAGKR010000417.1, forward strand.
CCCATGAGCCTGTGTGTTTGGATCACAAGCAGATCCTTTCTTTCTCCAAACTTTGGCCTTGCTATCATTTTGGTAGACGTCCCTCTCAGTTCCAGAACTTTTGTGGGTCATCCTGGTATTTATTAGCATTTTTCAATTTGGGTTTTGATTCTGTTGAACTGGTGATGAGTGGTTTGCATCTTGTGGTCTGGCGTTTATATCTCTGCTGCCAAACTCTTCTTTGAGCGGTGGTTTGTGACACCTTTATGCCTTCATGTGGAGAATCTTGTCAATGTCATTGAATGTGTTGTTTTTGGGTTTTTCTTCACAACTGTTACATTGCTTCTGTCTGTGCTGCTGTTTTCTTTAGCTGTCTATACATCATTCTTCCTTTCTCTTTCAGGAGGGTCCATGTTGTTGTTTTAGCTCTGTACAATGATTATGCAATAGCTCTAAGTGATTTTCCTTTTTTTTTACTCAACTTCAGAATGCCTTTTCTTTCTCCCATAGACAGCTCTATGTCAATCAGTCAGGCATTACACACCTACTGGTAGTTTTGTTATTTTTGATCACAAAAAAATGGTTGGTTCAAGGAAAAACGTGCCAGGTTCTAAATTAATAAATATCAGACAATTAAAGCTAAAATTCTGATCCATCATCTCATATTCATTTGCTGATCTTAAACACAAATCTCTTGAGTGTAGAGCTAAAAAAATAAAGAATTAGCCTGCCAATACTTTCGTAAGGCACTGCATTTTTTTCCATCAAAAAAGTGACGTCTGTACTCTGTTATAGATGAACAGATGAATGTCATTATGTTGTTTGATCAAATATTTGTATATACAGTATAAGTCGCTAAAAATAAGAAGTGCTGCTTTGTTTATTGTTGATGTCACTTTCTGATTTAAGATTCTTGTTGGTCAGTTTTAACTGTTTAGAGGTCAGGATTTAAAAGAGGTGTGTGTGCGTGTGTGTGCGTGCGTGTGCAAGAGCAGTGACCGAAGTTTGATGAGAGCAAACAGACAGAACAGAGCCGGTGTGTCTTTATGCGTCTGTTAGGCTGACAGCAAAAGCTTGCACAGGCAAGATATCTAGACAGGGAAAGAGCGAGAAACAGAAAGTTTGAGATAGAATAAGGGGGAGAGAGAGAGAGAGGAAAAAAAGCAAACAGACAGAATGGAATTAAACGACAAAGTGATGGTGACAACAGATGAGAGTTGTATGTAATTGGCCCTGGCAAGATTGAGTGATGGGGTTATAGAGCAATAATCTCTGACCTTGTGGAAGAGTGAAGGATCATTTTCTCTCCCCTTATATGCAGTGTTCACTATGTAGCACAGTTTTATTTGTGACTGAGGGTGTGAGATATCTGGCCAAAAACCATCCAACATATTATTAAAACCTGGAAGAATAGTGCTGAACCCCTCAACTTCACAGAATAAATGTGGTTGGAATTAATCATGAATGAGTATTATTAGACATCACTTAAACGCTTTCTGAAATTGCATCATAAAAACAAAGAGTAGTAATTGGAGCTATGTTTAATAGTGGAAGTGAGAGCATTTCCGCACATACTGTGTCATGAGTATCTGTGGGATTGGGACTAAATGTCTGTGTTGTCATTAGAAAACTATGTGTTATTGAGACTCATCAAAAAAATGGCTTTGGAGGAATAGAATAAGGTCATGTGGTCTGATGAGTCCGGATTGACCCTGTTAGAGAGTGATGGGCACGTCAGGGTAGGAAGGCCGGCACGTGTAGCGAGGCAACCATCATGCAGAGTGGCCACTGTACAGGCCTCTGGAGGGTTGATTCAAAGACCATACAGAACTTCGTTCACCCATTCCTACGACCAACAGTTGGTGTAATTAACGTTTGTAGAATGCCAGGATCACTGAGTGATACATGTAGTTAAACGTCCCGGTGCTGTTACCATCCATTATCACTCTCGTCGAGTAAAGCTTGAAATAATTTCTAAATGGTATCTAATTTTTTTGCAGTCAATGCAATGAGAATGGTGTTGAAGGTATGTGTTAGTTGAGTGTGCATATCAACATGTTTGGGTTTGTCAGAACTAGAAAGCATCGTGGTTTATCTTCCACCGGTTGAACTTCAGGGTCCGGAGCGCACTGCAGTGAACCGGCCCAAATATGGCAGCGAGGGAAGACAAACAGGGTGGCTGTGTTTGTGGCCCGAGCCTCCTGTTTATCAGTTTTTAGAACACGCCACCCTCTTACTTGTTGGGATGTTTTCTCCCTCGTCCACAAGACAAACAAATCGCCTGGCACCTCCCCCATACAAACTTTGTGTACTAGAGTCACTTTATATTGCAGTTGAGGCTCCTATTTGGAGTTGTGTTTGTGCACTGGAATAGTTCAATCATAGTAAAGTACATATAATACTAGTGTTAATGTTTATGCATCGTCGTCTTCATAACCTTTTCTTCTTTTTATTATAGTACATACGGGTGAGATGGACCAACTCCAATACACTTCACATGTCAAGTAATTGTGAAAACCTCTGGATCGTGATTGCATTCAGAGCAACTGGATGCAATAGTGAAAGTTAACTTGTTTGATTTTGCACCAAGAAAAACCTTTGATTTGGTTCAGGCCACATCTGCAGGCCACATCCCTTTTTATTTTATTTATTTTTTTCCCCAAATCACCCTATCTGCTTTCTAGCTCTTTTGACCATTTCCAGCACTCTAAATTATTTTTGTTCTCCCTTTCGTTTTTTATTTAAAGAATGGTTCTTCTCACATCCAGTGCTCCCTGCCAAGTCCAAACATCCTCTGTGGAGTTTCCGTTAGACTGAACACTGCCAACCAGAGACTGTATAATTTATGAATCACTTCCTGTCCTAGTATGGCTTTAAAAAAGCTTTTGGTGTCTTGTTTTTCTGCCTCTCTCTCTCTTAGACACACACATGTACTGGTACAAGAGCTCGCCGTGCAGGGTGTTGTAAACGTGGAGGGGCCAGAGAAACCCCTGAAGTCAAGGACAAGGCAGGGTGTGTTTGTTTAGGGGGGTTGTGGTCCGTCGGGATCCTTGGGTGAACATGAAGGGAGTCTGTGCGGATCCCCTTACATAACTGCTCTATTAGGATTTAGAATCATACCACAACCTGAATAAGGAGGATCTGCTTGCTGGGTGAATATGAACGCTCAGAATAGTCACTGACTGAATTTGTTTTGAGAGCAGGCTTGCGAAAATACCGTCTCGTTTGGTAGTACAGTTTGTAGGATATCTGCAATGTCCTTAGCTCTTTATTCATAATTGCACCAGTCAGAACACTAACACCACCATCAGGTGAATCTAGTAACACTGATTATCAATTATATACAAGTGAACTGGTGACAGGATCATGAGTACCAGAGGCTTATTTATGTATATGGGTAACAAAGGCCAGCCACAGGCACATGGCAGGGTACACCCTGGACAGGGTGCCAATCCATCGCAGGGCACAGACACACACACATACACTCACTCACACACTTCGGGCAATTTGGGAACGCCAATTAGCCTAACCTACATGTCTTTGGACTGTGGGAGGAAACTGGAGTACCCGGAGGAAACCCACCAAGCACGGGGAGAACATGCAAACTCCATGCACACAGAGACGGGAAATGAGCCTGGCCGGGGATCGAACCCGGACCCTGGCGGTGCAAGGCGACAGTGCTAACCACTACACCACCGTGCCACCACAGGAAAACCAATGAAGCAAAAATTGGTGAAAATGTCAATGCTGGCTATGATAGAAAGGCGCCAGTGCATGACCTCTTGCTGTGTATGGAGCGTAGCATGTAAAGAGTTCAAGGTTGTCACTCAAGCCTCCGAATTCAAGCGTCCAGGGGATGTGCTGAAAAACACGTTCGATCCACAGAGGCCTCACCTTGCAGTTTACAGCACTGAAAAGAAAACGTTAAAATTAATTCTGTTGCCAGAGTGCGGATAATTTTATTGCGTATCCTCAGTATTGCGTTATACACCTACTTCCATCCCACCTTTTTATTTTTATAAAATTTTAGAAAGCACAAAGTTAGGGAATTTCTGCTCTGGATCACTCCGACAGCGCTGCCTGGTGATCAGTTGCATTAACAATGCCGGCTTTAATCAAGGACGGCCTCAAGAGAAGTGAGATGGCAGTTAACATCGATCATCCTCCGTGCAGACATCTCTCTCTCTCCTCCAGGGTTTCCTGCTGCTCCTTTCCTCAACTGCACCATAACGCTGCATAACCGCGGCGAAGCAAATAGGGTAGAGGCAGATTATGAAATTGGACGGCTTTAAAAGGCAGAGGAGGATGGAGCCATGGAAGGAGGGAGGAAGTGGGGAGGAGAAGATGCAGAGAAGGAACAGCACAGCAGCATCCCTTCCAGCTCTATTTATAGCAGCGCAGCATTTGGTGCCTGAAATAACACCTGTCTGCAAGGAGACCACTCACGAATAAGTGCACACACACACACACACACACACACACACACACACACACACACACACACATATGTACGCACTGACGTACTAATCCCATTTACCTTTCACCTCCAAGGGAAGCCAGCTTTCAGTCGGAAGGAGGGCAGGCTGCCTAATCCTCCTCACGGACTTTAGCGTGTCTTCATCATAATGTTATCTCCTTCTCACACACACTTATGCACACACCACTGCCAGGTTATTGAGAGTGCGCTGCAGCTTGACAGCATGCCAGACACATCAAAAGCTTGTGAAATTGAGAGCCAGCACTGTAGCAAAGCTTTTGATCACTGAGAAAACAGATATGTTTTGAAAGCCCTCCACTTTTTCATTACCCTTATTTTTCTTTTTATCTTTTGCTGAGTGTTACGGGCTAACATAAAGAATAGGAAATGAGTTTATTTCAAATGCAGGTCTGTGGCATTTTCTTTTTAGCTGTTTAATAACTCGTACGTCAAACTGTTTCAGGGCTCATTCAGGAGGAAGCTACGACGGCGTCTTTGCCCCGTTGTACCCTTTTCCTGCAGGTAGGTGGCACTGTCACCTTCAAGCTTTCCACACACTCCAGTGTTTCCCTGGTTTTCCATGCGGTTACCTCACATGCACACATATCAATCTTTGTATAAATTAGCAGATTAGAAATTAAGTCAATTATTTCTTGATGACAGAATAATGGAGAGCTTTAGCTGATAACCAGCTCCATCAGGAGGTAGAAGGATCATGGCCGAGATCATGTTTTTAGAGCTGTATCTCGCATTAGGGAATGATGGGAAACCGAGAAGTTATGCCGATGGAACGGTTATAGCATTGTTCTTGGCGCAAAAACAGAAACGTGTAAACACGAGTGTGTGTGTGGGGAGGGTGAGGTCACGCCTGTATCTAAGCAATCTTTCCTAGAGGATTTAACAAAAGTTAAGCAAGCGGTGGGAAACTATTCATTTTTGAGCACTGTAATTGGAACATCGTACAGTATTTCCTGAGCTGAGACGAGTGTTCACTACTGCTTGGTAGTGGTACGACTAGGGACTCATGGGAATTTAGTGATCCATGATCTGATAGCCAACATGCAACCTAAGCGTGTGCGTGCTTTATATATCTACAACACATCTTTTTCAACACACACACACACACACACACACAGAGAGAGGGTGTGTCTGTAGAAAATAATTAGGCTGTAAGCATTTACTTTATGCTTTCTGTGATGATATTAATAAGTACACTGTATAAGGCACATCTTCACACTGAACACGTACAGTAACAGTTCTCTGGTGTAGTGAGGTCTGAGGAACACCAGGAGACTTTAAAGTGGCTTTCATATACAGTATATAATGTGGTTATACAGTATACATTATACAATAAGTGGCGGAGGTGTTAGTTATTTTCAGATTCCGTGCATTCTTTCGTCCATCCGAGATTCCCATTAGCGTGATCTCTCATGAGCGAGTAGTTCAGTGTTTATAGGATTCATGTATCATTGAGAGATCCAGAAGTAATCAAGACAGCATGGTTAAATTATGCAACTCGTACGTTTCAGTGGCTTTATTTTAGACTTAATAATAATAATATAATAATAATAATAGTAATAAATAGAAACAAAACTAACTTGGTTAAAAGTGGATAAAAATATTTGCAAGCAAAAAAACACTCAAAGGCAAAAAAAGTATGGTTAATTACAATATTTTTCACTTTTTTACACCTTTCCACCATAGATTTTCGATTTCACTCAATGGTTTCCAGTTTTACTTGACAGTTTTCAGTTTCCCCCCTTGTTTTTTTCAAATTGCATCCTCAGTTTTTTAGTTTCACTCTTTTGTTTTCACCTGTGCCGTGTTTTCAGTTTTGCTCAGAGGTTTTTCAGTTTCGCTCCTTGTTTTTCAGTTTTACGCATAGGTTTTACACCTTTGCTCCTCAGGTTTCCAGTTTTGCTCCTTGTTTTTTTCAGTTTCCACCTCAGATTTTTCAGTCTATTTAGTCTCCCTCCTCGATTTTTCAGTTTTGCTTTTCAGTTTTTCAAATCAAATCCAAATTTAATTTGTCACATAAACAACCATACACAGTATGATGTGCAGTGAAATGCTTATACGACTGTTGACTGTTTAGAGTGGAAAGACAGAAAGATAGAAGGATTTTTACTGCAATATGGAAAAAAAATTGCATTGAGAGAAATGTACATTTCAAAATTTTAAAACATGGGATGAGTGTACAAAGTTACAATATACAAAAGTTACAGTTGGGGAAAAAAACAATTAAAATAGAAAACTATAAAACGTTTACATTTAACACTCATGTTAAACAGGGTGTTCAGAATGTGCAGGGTGTTCAGTGATGTGTCTGTCACATGGCAGTGTTACTGTCCATGTTTTTAAATTGCAAGTTAGTGTTTTTTATTATTTAAAATAAGAGATGTGCAGTACATGAGCAGTAAGTTCAATCAGTTTAGTCCCTCCTTGCATAGATAAGAGCGCAGTGAATAGCCCCAGTAACTCATGGTAGGTGTTTCACGTTGGTCTGTTTTGCATTGTTGTAAGATGCATAAATCTCAGAGCCAAGAGAAATGTATAGATCCGACACTGCAGCAACACTCCTCATGACGGTCAGGAAATTTTCACTACAGCTCCAGGTTCTGTCTGAGCTGTGCCTAGAGCTAAACATTTTAAAAAGTCTTTTGTTCCAATTCAGATGTCAGCCGATGGCACGGATTGAATTGTTGTCATTTCGACACTTTTTCTCTACTGAGAAAAATACCAGGTTGCTGTTGTTGGGCTCTTGACCCTGCGTTCTGGACCTAGTTACACTAGGATATGCGAAGAAAGAGTTTCACTGTGCAGTGATGTATATGTGACAAATAATGGCTTAACTTGTACTCCAACAAGTCGAGACTCTGCTTAATCAGAAGCAGTAATGGAGTTAAGCAGCTCTGACCTATTATTAAACAAAGTTTGAGCCATCATGAGCCACTTCAAGGGCTGTGTATGTATACAGAATTTTCCTACAGTACATATGTGTGTATACTTGTATCTTGACTGAAACGTTTGCTTTTGTTAGAAATGATCAATATTAGCCTGACAAAATTAACCACAAAGGTTTTGCAAAAAAGACTTAAAATGTGGCATTCATAAGAATTTTGCAGAAGAGAAGATTATGCTTTATGTGGCTAACATTTTAGTGCTCATTTTATTCTACTCGGTTCAGTGATCAGCTTAGCTGCCTAGCATTATATACTGAGAGTATAAAGCTAGGAATAAAAGTTCATCGTGCACAACATCGTTCTAAATGCTTGTTGGAGATGCCTGTGTAGAGACAGAGGTGATGTGCTTGTGACAGTGATAAGCTTGAGCTGTTGCAGATACGTTATGCCTCTATAGAATTTTACACTTATATACACCATTTTGACCTCTCTCCTTAGGTGTGTATCCACACGCTGTAGGCCATATGCCTCCCTGGCCAGGCTCGAGTGACCGTGCCAAATTGTGGAAGTATTCCAGCTGCCAGGACAAAGAGAGAGAACGGGACAAGGACAGAGAGAGGACCCGGGAACGCGAGCGGGACAAAGAACCGAAGAAAGAGCAGGAGAGGGAACGAGATCAGGAGAACACGCCTTCGTTTCCGAGCCGCAGCAGGTGAGTGAGGGTGTCAGCAATGTGGACAGTGGAGATGGACAGTCAGACTGCACACGTGATGGAGTGAAAGAGTAAATAGATCTGGCCAGGCAGATGTTAGGGCTGATTCATATGCAGTGGCTGTTGTTTTTTTTTTGGCACATGTTAGATGGAGAGGCTAGATAAGAATAAAATAAAGATGAAGATTATTGTCTGCTTTTCTGACCATATGTAAGAGAGAAAAACTAGGAGATGGAGAGAAGGAGAGAGAGAGAGTCTCACAGATTCTTGAAAAGTTTTTTTTGTAATTTATTTATTACAAAAAAAATTTAAATTAATAAATTGGAATAAAGTTAAATATTTCAATATCCTTTTTTTCCTTTTTGGAAATTTATGTTCATTTACACTCTCAATACTTGACCGGGGCTCCTTTGGCATGCTTTACTGCATCAATGCTTCCTTGCGTCCTGCTGGAAAAGGAAATCAGCATCGCCATAGAGCATGAAGTGCTCTAAAATCTCCTGGTAGACTTCATGTTCGACATGCTTCCATCAACATACCCAATTTCAGGTGAGCAGTTCCCTGCTGCTGCTGTAGTTCATTGTAAAACTGAGACGTGAAGGAAGCAGGAGGGGTCTCATGATCTGTCTTTGTGCAACAGCATCAATAACATACTGTAAATTCACCTGTTAGGGAGTTATTAGGTTTTGAATGTTAATTCTGCACAGAACTATAGGAGAGAAGGCACACTGTATTTTGATAAGGATCACTAACCATGAGACTAAAAACAACAGTTATGCACATAATGTGCGTTGATAAAACCAGACTATATTCATGTCCATCACAACAGTTAAGTCAGCCTTTATTGGGGACACATACATTACTGCAAAGTGAAATTCTTTATTCTTTGCATATCCCAGCTTTTTTTTGTTAGTAGGCCGGGGTCAGAGCGCATGGTCAGCCATTTTTACGGCGCCCCTGGAGCAGACAGGGTTAAGGGCCTTGCTCAAGGGCCCAACAGCAGCAACCTGGCGGAGCTGGGGCTCGAACCGCCGATCTTCCGATTCGTAACTCAGAGCCTTAACACACTGAGCCACTACTGCATACCCCCCCCCAAAAAAAAACAAAAGTTGTGCACATAATGTGCATTGATAAAACCAGACTATATTCATGTGCATCACAACAGTTAAGTCAGTTAACTTTGGTACAGGAAGCACTGTATGGTCCGGTAAGATTCGAGTACCTGGGATTAGGGATTAAGGATTTAACACGTTTATTACATCTGTAACTTCATGTCCATAGGAAATCAGTTGCTATATGCTCTGGTGTACAATATGCTCTGGTGTACAATGTTGGTTTTGTGCATGTATGTGATTCCTCTTTTTCAAATGATAAAGTGGGGTGAAGCAACGAAACTACTACTTCTCAGATCTGTGGAATATCAGAGCTTTGCTGTTCGCTTTAACATTTATAAATGTTTATAGTGCTCTCCAAAGATGTTCAAGCGCTCGGATCACAGTGTATCTCCAAGACACTTCAGACCTTGTTCACAATCTGTCCCGCTCCCTGCAATCGAATGAAACAGCCTAAGGCACCAGAGTATTCAGCACGGAGAGACTCTTCCTCTGGAGAGAGAGAAAAGAAAAGGAAGTTCTGGAAATGATTCCTCAGTTCATATCTAAGTCCTAGCTCAGCTACTCTGTTAGTTCCTCTGATCTCTTTCTCAGTCACTCACTCACTCTCTCTCTCTCTCTCTCTCTCTCTCTCTTTCACTCCTGAGCAGCTGGTCGAACATTTGGCAAACACTTGTCCCTTGCGCGTGATCTCATATTTCTGATTCAGTAAGAACGTTTCTGTCTTCTGTCACTCCAGCATGGACACGCTCGCACATTTATGCTCGGACGCTGTTATACAATGATGCACCTGCAGAATACACACACGTGTATGTGTATATGTGTGTGTGTGTGTGTGTGTGTGTGTGTGTTTGTTTCCTCGTGTGCGTGTGTACATACACAGCCTTGGACACATGCTGTACATGTGCTGCTGTATTTCATTTGCAACATCAAAGGAATCCGTATACCATGTGTTTCTTACACACACACACACACACACACACACACACACACACACACACACACACACACACACACACACACACACACACACACACATAGACTTGTGCATGCACGATGTACATAATGGTTTCATCAGCAAGCTAATAACATATTCTAGCTCATAACCTTCTATTATAAAGACCCAGCTTTATTATTCATTCAGTGTGTGTATTTCTCTCTCGCTCTCTCTCTGCCTGTGTCCCATAATCACATCTTATTTAATACATGATCTGGATTAATACAACCTACAGGGTTTAAGAGCAGTGCATCCTGGGCCACTGGGCCACTTGGATAATAATGTTTATTTAAAACAGAACGAACAAAAGTATGTGACAAGGTCATTGTAGCGTGTGTCGAGAGACGAGGCAGAGTTAATCAGAAATCACTATGGTGAAATAAAACTGCTTTTTTTTTTGTGTTGCCGTCTGACATGGCTAAATTAGGAATACTCTGATACAAAAGAGGTGCATTTCCTAATCCTAAACCACTTCAGCATCGATAAACTTGCCCTGCATAAAATGTATGATGTGCAGAGTATAAAAAAATATTTTGTTCATTTGAGGGAGCAGTGTGTTGACTAAGGAGGTTAAGCTCCTACATTGACTGTTCTAGCGGTTCTTTGCAGAATCGTGGCAATTCCTGAGTATCCTGGAGCTATAATTGTAACTGTAATTGTCAGTTGTAACATTAGGGACAGCTTGCAGTTAAATCCGAGGGGCGTTCAAGTCAAACCGGGACTTGTGATAAAATTTCTGGTGAATGAAGGTGTATAAGCAATTGACTTTTACAGAAGACTTCAAGCACCATATGGTGATGAATGGTGCAAAACGCATGATCCTTAAAATATTGAAGGATAACTTGTAAAGGAGTTCTTGGGAGGCCAGCATTCAGACATGAAGCAGGCAGTCCGGTCATGGCTTCGAAAAACATGACAATGTCAGTAGAGTCATTCCTACAGAGAAAATAATTGTCCCTTGATGATTTACTAAACTGTGATTTCTTGATTGAATCATCTAGCAAAGCCTTAGTTCTTTAAATACGCTTTTAAGTATTTACACCCCTCCATCCGTGTGTTTGCACCATGCCCCTTGGTTGCTTGATAAGCTAACCTTTTAAGGGTAATGCTGTGCTTTTAGGTAATGAAAAAGTGTGTGTGTGTGTGTGTGTGTGTGTGTGTGTGTGTGCACGCAGTGATAAAGAGCATACATCACGTCACAGGGACCACAGTGATCGGGGAAGAGAGAGATATCGGGAACATGATAGAGAGGGAAGAGAAAGGGAAGACCGACATCGTGACAGGAGACACCGGGATCGTAACGAGCGGCACAAATCCTCACGCAGGTTAAACACACACATTTTTGTCTCATTAGTTTGAGCAAATATAAATGTTAGTATATCATATGTTGATGCACCCTTTCACTCTCTCTCTCTCTCTCTCTCACCAGTAGCAGTCGGAAAAGGTATTCCAGTGACGATGCCGAGAGCCACAGTAGACACAGATACAAACGCACCAAACGCAACAAGGACAGCACGGACACCGAGTCGACTGACTGACTAACCCACCGTCTAGCCAAACAGGAAAGAGCGCACATCTTAATGAGTTGTCTTGATTGCATTTGATCCTGATGTGAAGACGTAATGAGTTCGGTTAAGCCAAGTTAACACCAGACTCGTTATGAAACCATTTCTTTTTTTTTATTTTAAGCTGTCATAAGAGAACTAGTTTACAAAACTAATTTATTTATTACCCAGTTTATGACGAGACCAAAGGCATTGACCATAATCATTTATTTTAATTTAAGCCAATTTATTGTGGCTTGAAAAGAAAAAGAAAAACAAACCAACAATAATTTGGATTGGTAAACGAATATGAATTAATAATTGTGTTGTACCAAAGCGTGGTTTTGTTGTGGTATGAAAACAGTATTATAAAATATTTTTTTGACTGGGACACTGGTTTCATTATAGAATAATTTTATTGATTTTAATCAAAAGTATCATGAGATACAGAACGCTACACGAGCCCAAGCATGAGACACTATAGACCACATGGCTTTTCACGATGACCTGCAGACATGAAAACATCACAGAAGTTAGATGTGCGCGTGCCGTCTTTCTGTCTCGTGTCTCTGAAAACACAGAATCAGCAAGGCCGCCAAACTCTCTTGACATTTTATACGTGTATATATACAGGGTGCCTCGAAAGTCTGGATCCATAGGCACTAATGTGTTTAAAGGTATAATTTAGAGGAAATGTTTAAATCCTGTGGTGATGATGTTCCATGCTGAAGATGATTTCCTCCTTTAGTGCAGCGATTGTGAGTTTTGAAACAAACAGGAACAATGCCTACGGATCCAGACTTTAGGACCACCCTGTGTATTATTTTTAAAAGAGAGTTATTACAGTATTATCAACAAATTCTTTCTTTCTGTTTTTTTTTTTGTTGTTGTTATATAATACTCATCAAAGATGTATATTTTCTTTGCAACAGCATCTGAAACATACCAAAAACAACACAGATAAACAAAACTCTACTGTCTGCAGTGAATGCAAAAATCGCATTACTGTCAGAACGAACGAAGCAAAGCCAATATCCAAAAAGGCCATACAGTAGGAACAGAGAGAGAGAGAGAAGAGAGGTAAACAAACAAATAAAAGAAACAGTCGCCATAATATTAATTCTCTTTCCGTCCGATCCCAAATGCGCTAACGTTACCAGGGAGGAAATGCTTCAACGCGCATTCTAAAACAGAGTCGGCAACCCCAGCCTCTCCAATCTCCCAGAAGTCCTTTCTCTTCCACCACACATCAGTTACACCCTTCTGAAATATGTTTGCACATTGCCCACAGAGGAGTATTTATATACACTTTATGACACAGATCATATCCTCATAACGTGTGACCGTGATTCTTCAAGGTTCTTCTTTTGTATCGTCATTGCCTCATGTACAGTATGCGGCCTCAGAGATGCAGCACGTGCAGGAGCCTGCTTCCTGTCCCTAAATAATGATGTCAGCGAAGGCGGCGGCTATCATGTGCGCAGGCAGCCAATGAAATCCTGGCAATCGTATCACCAAGACCTTTACGGAGTTCTTATGCGTCTGTCACGTACGCACCACCTTCAGAGTCTGAGGTCCATGTCACCTTGGTGAGGCCAAAGCACCTTACTGTACCTTGCCCTGCGTTCTACGGCGCCGGTCCATTTCATACGCCTTGCCTACCGTGGAAGAAGTCCATGTCTAAAAGCCCGTTCATTGCGGGTAGAGACTATGTGACGCTCCAATCTCCAACATAGGGTCTTTTTTTGTTGTTTGTTTTTAAATAAGGCCCTCTCCCTGTGCAACACAGGCCTATAGCAGGCTTCCAGGCCAGGAGACGATGGTAAGTGTGATGCGGCCCCTCAGTTCCTTCAGCAGGCGCACTAGAGCGGTGTGAGTCATTCCCCAGGTGCTCTTTCCATTCACCTCCAGCAGGATGTCCCCACACCTAGAGAAAGAGAGAGTTAAGATTTTTGGAAATATTTATGGAAATTTCAATTAGATATCCACACTGTCAAAGGCGTCAGTTGCTGACAGTCATAAGAACAAAATCGTCCATGTTGTCAGGGTGGGAGGGTCAATCAGAGTGTCAGTCAGAACATCACTGCTGTCTGTGATGTCATGTATACAGAAGACGGCTGATGGTGTTTTCCTAATTACTCTTACTCTAGCACGTGATCCTGCATGAGCGGCCAAGTCGTGAAGCTTGGCTTCACGTGCCTTTAAGGAAGAGAGTAGAGTTACCACTAGTGAGTGGGTGAAATTTGGGCAAGACCAAATTAAAGAAAGAATTCTGTTAATATAAAACGTATACTAAATTTACAACCTAGTTTGTATCTTATCTTATGCCCTCATGAGTAGCATGAACTATTAACAAGGTATGGAATTGATCACAAAAATGTGCTGGTGATTTTGTGTACCGTATTCTGCCGTCGTTGTACGCTGGCGTTCCCTCCACGATTGAGCGGATGAAGAAGGACTGATTGCAGTTGAGCTCCTCTTGGCCTCCTACGATGCTGAAGCCTAAACTCCCCGATGTGCTCCTGCGCAACACAATGTCCTTACAGCTGTACAGGTGCCTGCGGGAGACAAACAGTCCATCTTATCTCCCTTATCACACCTCAGCTCATTCTGGCCTCAGGACATGTCTGGAGGTAAAGACCTTAAGAAAAATTTTCCTGCCAAAAGTAACTGAAGCTGATAATTATTTTTTTTTAATCACTTTCTTACAAGATGCTTTATAAAAACTGTTAATGATGTTCTTTGCATTTAAACTGTCCCGCAGCAGAAACACCTCCTCGTCTGATTGCTACACACACCTTCAAAAATAATTGAATCTCATCTTTGTCGTTCAACACAGAATTGCTAAAACGTTCTACAAATGATGATGAGGGGCTACACTAATGCACTCATCCCAGTGTTTCACTAGTGAATAGATACCACCAAGGTAGAACGTTTTCACTGAAGCCATGATCCGACTGCCTGCTTTTTGTCTGAAACACTGGCCTCCCAGGAACTCCTTTAATGACCCAAACTGTGGAAATTACCTGGAATCTTGAGTTCCTGTAATGTGTTAAGTGGTGTTGGTGAATGATTCAAGTAAATGAATGACCAGTTCCTACAGAAATATGCGTCTCTTCCGCAAGTTGGCAAATGCTTGATTTACTTTTAACTTATCATGTATTGTATTTAACGTTTAATGTAAATATTTATCTGATTTACGCCTTCATTTACTACAAGTCCCAGTTTGACTTGGAACTCATTTATTATTTTTTTATTATACTTAAATTTGTTCACCTCTGTGACTTTTCAACCACTTAACAGTCAAACCAGAAAGCAAAAGAGGTCTCAATTTGCATTTATTTTCTCACCCTTTTTAATTTATGCTGTTTAAAAAAAAAACGCCCTGCCTTTTTATCAAGGCAAATTATTATTCATGACAATTCCCATCGCCCTATAGAGGAAACAGCAGATGGAGGACAGAGTTGAGATCTATTTATGAATAATAACGATCCAGAATACTAGACTTGGAGTCGTTAGTGTAGAAATCATAAATAATAATAAAATAAGCGCATTAATATAAACCGTGTCAGAACTGCCATCTGAGCCATGCTGTTACAGAGAATTAATCAACAATCAATCGACAATGATTTAAAATCCTGCTTTCAAGATCGATGAAATACAACGAGTAAGCTTTTAGAGAAAAATAATCAGGTAAATAGTGGTTTAATGGATGTGTAGCACAACTTATTCACCTGAAATTAAAATACTGTACTGTATGTTTCAGGTTTTTAACAGTTACAGTGGATGATGTGGACCCTCACGGAAGAAAGATGGTCCCTGTTATCACTGCTGTTATTGTAGCACTGGTCTCTTTCCCTTCTCTCTCTCAAAGTAGATGAGTTTATTATAAAAACACACACAGCTCGTCATGCTTCTAAGAGACCAGGAAACTTGTCTGCCGTGAAACCTCTTCCATAAATTTTTAAAGAACATCACCCACATCAGTGATCTCTATTCTATACTTCGGTTTTGTCCTGCATTACAAAAGCTATTATCATAAACAGTATAATGCTTAAGAATGAGAACAGCTCAGTCGCTGTGACGGAAAAGTATTCAATCCAAAACAAGAGTTCTGCAGCGCTGTGGTGTGAAGAGCACACAAAGCAAAGCAAGAACTGCACTGCTTTGCTGCACTATACAGTACCTGGGCAGTTGAAGCCAGGACACCCACAGGGGTGAGTAATCATCGTTAGGCGGGGGCATTTTGACGTCTCCAGGCGAGGACGGTGAGGTCGCCGCAGGGGGCAGGCAGTCCACAGAGCTCATGTCAGGCGGTCTCATCTCCAGCACACGCAGCACCACCGGGGACGAGGTGTTCTTCAGGTTAGCCACGGCCTCGCCTCGAGTCACACCCGTCAGCTCCATGCCATTCACGTTCAACAGGATGTCACCTGAGGAGACACGAGCAGCAGCGGAGTCTCATTCAACTGAGAAGGTAACTGTAAAACCCTGATGAGGCCAGGTGATGTTTTAATCAGGAAGATGAAGGGTAGCATTTCTGCCATATGGCATCTTGATTTGATGAGATGAAAGGGTCACTTTGTGTTAAAGTACAACACGCGCACACACACCGAGCTTTTTTAAAGCTTGTTCAATTCAGACCTTTTCTAGTCATCAAACACACTTCTGTTGTGTTGTATGATCACACATTCATGGTTTGTATTCTGCTTGATGTGACAAGTGTGTGTGTGTGTGTGTGTGTGTGTGTGTGTGTGTGTGTGTGTGTGTGTGTGTGTTATGGAGCAGTGCATAAATCTGCAGATCTGATGATCCTCATGCATATGCATTAGCAGGTGCATCTTTGTTACTTATGTGTGCTCAAAAATGTTTGTGTGTGTGTGTGTGTGTGCTGAATGGGTCACCTTGGTGACATGTAGGTGGTTTTGTTATATAAAATATCTATTAACC
Source organism: Clarias macrocephalus (assembly GCA_011419295.1). Lineage (NCBI taxonomy): Eukaryota > Metazoa > Chordata > Actinopteri > Siluriformes > Clariidae > Clarias > Clarias macrocephalus. The sequence goes on from JAAGKR010000417.1 coordinate 79,595, forward strand.
ACTGATCTGGTCTCACAGTGCTCAGGTGACTAATGCCAAGTCAGCAAACACACAAAGATTGCAAATAACCACTACTAACAGAACTTTATGATGTTGCATTTTTATTATTTGTCCAGGTGTGTGTGCACGCGCGTGTGCGTGGTTTAGTGTTTGGCCATTTTGAATGTTAGCCACCAAGATACCAGTGCAAACACACGCACACACACACGCACACACACACGCACGCACGCACGCACGCACGCACGCACGCACGCACGCACGCACACACACACACACACACACACACACACACACACACACACACGTAACCTATGGCGATTGTGACCTTGGGACCTGGACTGTAATTTAAAGTAATTCACTCTCCTGTCTGCTCTCTTCCTCTCCAGGCTGTTTGTTATTCTCAGTGCAGTAACGTTTTAGGCTTGTCGCCACATACTCATTACAAACACACTAAAGAGTCTGCCAGATTTTTGATAGAAGTTGTTTTTACTTATGTTGTTTCTGTATGTGGACAATTTACTTATTTTTAAATGTACTCTGCTGATCTAGTCAGGTAGAAGCGGACTAAAGGGCATCTGTATCCTGCAGGCCATCAGGCTGCTAAGCAGGCTACAGACCAGGACAAACTGGGTTTCAAATATCACAGTTTTTACCTCTGCTTCCCCTCTGCCACTTAGACTCTTGACATTTGGACACACAGATACTTTACACTTGAATATTTGAGACTTGGATTCTTGATACTTGAACATTTTTGGTGAACACTTGACACAAGAGAACACATGGACAGATTTGTACACTTGATGCTTAGACACTTGAATGCTTAACATTTGAGCACTTCATACTTGGAAGGCTTACAGCTCATGAAAATCAAAAATCTAGTTGCTCAAAATATTGGAATATTTTGTTTTAAGTACTGTGTACATCTCCACCTAGTTCAGTACACTCTTTGGGAAGCCTGCCGACTTGACAGTTGTCCAGGAGACGATCATCAACACACCACACAAGCTGGCCTCCATTCCTTCCTAGATACAGCACTTTTTGCTGAGTTTTGTATCCAGGCATATTCATGGAAAAGTTGACAGCAGTGTATTAAGAAAATGTGATGAATCAACAGTGATGACTGCAGGCTTAAGAAGACTGTTAAGCAAAGTCGATTTAAGAACTTAGGAGAGCTTCATAAGGAGTGGGTTGAGGCTAGAGTCTGTGCATCAAGAGCCACATTTTCAGGAAATGGACTACAACTATTGCATTCCTAGTATCAAGCCCCACCTGAACCAGAGGCGATGTCAGATGTCTTAATTGGGCTAAGTAGAAAAAGAAACAGGACTGTTTCCCAGTGGTCCAAAATGTTTTTAAATGTTGCATTTCATTTAGAAATCAAGGTCCCAGAGTCTGGAGGAAGAAGGAGAGGCACATAATCTAAGTTGCTTGAAATCAAGTGGCACATTTCCAGAGTCTATGATGATTTGGGGTGCCATGTCATCTGCTGGTGTTGGTCCACTCTGTTATATTAAGTCCAAAGTCAATGTAGTCGGCTACCAGGAGATTTTGGAGAACTTCACGCTTCTGTCTGATGAGATGCATGGAGATGCTGATTTGCTTATTCAGCAGTACTTAAAACCTGCCCAGAGTGCCAAAAGTACTACAAACTTGTTTGCTGACCATGATATTACTGTGCTTGATTGGCCAGCTAACTCACCAGACCTGAACACCATATAGATTCTATGGAGTATTGTCAAGAGAAAGATGTGAAACACCTGACAAGCTGAGGGCTGCTATTAAAGCAAAACATGGTCTTCAGTAACACATTTTTAAATTAAATGATAATAATAAAATGACTTGATCACTCTGATAGACCTGTATATTAATCTTTATATACATAAAAATAAAATACATTTTTAAATAGACCTTAGATTTATTGTGCAATGAAATTAAGCACACTTTTTGGTTAACCCATACTTATAACCTTAGTTACTTCATTTCTATTTATAGAGCGTGATGTGCCAGAGTTTTAGTCCATCATCTGTACATACACCAACTTGTAGAGTTGCAAATTTCATGCAAATATTACTGTATTTATCATCTCATAATGTAAAAAACTAATATTAATTAATCACTAATATTTATTTGTAAATATCTTTAATGAAATTCATAGTGGAATTTTCCTTAAATTTAGCCATTTGATGTGTTTAAAAACATGTGGTGTGTATCTTGTGCGGGGGTGTAGATGATGCAAGAGATGCTCACCTTTGCAGATCGAGCCTTCGCGGGCCACCACACCATTGGGGTCGATGTTGGTGACGTAGACGGGCAAGTCCCAGCCGCGGCTGTTCATTCCTCCTGCCACAGTCATACCCAGTGATTCATTAGGCTCTTTAGGCAGGGTCACCGTCTTCTCATAACACCCCGGCTTTTGGCACGAGTCCTAGCAAAGAGGACACCTCAGAGTGAGTGTGCGAGTGTGTGTGTGTCTGTGGTGTCATAAAGGTATATGACTTACAAATATATCCTGTATAACATATATACATGATTATTCTGCTAAGTATACACTTCCCAGATACCTTGTGACTAATGTATGGCACAGTCACACCAAGGAGGTGTGTGTGTGTGTTTAAGCTAGTTATGAATGAGCTAGCCTTTTCTCCTGGGGCTTCTGATTCTGATATCAGTGACCGCTGCCAAAGCACAGATGACTTGGAGCCCAGCCAAAAGAAATAAACTCTGCAGCTAAGTGCTAACTTAATAAAGAAGTTTAATAAAAAGTTACCTATGTTTAGTCTGAAAGCATGGGCAGAGGGATCCAGATCTGCTCTCAGTGCTTTGGGATCATCTGTGGCTGTTGAGTGCGAGCGAAAATTCTCCCACGTTACACTAACAGAATTAGAAGTGTTAAAGAGAGGTGAGAGGAACACCAGGGTGTGCACCGGGGTAAGTGAGAGAGTGATAGAATAACAAGGTGAAAGCTGCGAGTTTGAGCTTTTTTAGGATGAGGGAAGACGTTTCCTCAGGAATATGCCAAGGTGGGACATGCTAATTAGAGCAGAAATCCTGCTCTCTCTTTCTTTTCTTTTTATTTTTTAAACAAGGGATTTCGCCTAGCTCAAAGAAACGTCAGTCACTATGTGAAGCTGTGTGTGTGTGTGTGTGTAGCAGGCAAGGCATTATAGAGTATATGATGTGTGTATATTAGGAATCTAAATCACCATGGACCACCCGACACAATAATAACACAATACCTAGGTGTTGTCGGATTATAGAGGAATTGCAACATTTTACCTCTTCAAGTTCAAAATTTATATAAAAAAATAATAATTAAAGCATTTTTGGATTGCGCGATGCATAAATTGACTCTAGTGTGTAGGGTATCTCACCACCAGTGACTGCTCAATGTCCACGGCAGAGTAAGGAGGAGGTCCCTCCATGTTCCACGGTGCCTCCTGTAGTATATCTGGAGCCGGCACGTGTGTCTGTCTTGACACGATGAAGTGTACTCGCTCCACACTCGCCTACAACATATAACACACAGCATTAATGACCTGTCAGAACACTAGACCTACATGGTTTAACCACACAACCGGAAGCAACCCTGAATTTTAGCCACCAGTATTTACAGCCAGGACTGGTTTGGAAAGCTTCAGAAGGAAACGGGAATGTTATGAGAAGATTTATTATGTCTCGTGTTAGTGCTTTGCTCAGATGTATACACAGTACAGAAGCGTCTGATTATATTCAGCACCAAAAGCGAGGCCTACTGCTGGAATTACACTGGATGTTATGCTAATTACATAGGACTATTAAGTAATGTTGAGGAAGATTATTGCCTAAAAGAATAAAGGAAAGATGGGGTCCATTGCCAACTGTAGGTTAAACATGAGTGAAGGACAAAATTTTGTGGTTTGTGGAAACAAATTTGCAACAAAGCAAAGGTAAGAATAAGATTCGATTCCCTTTGTACAGTGTGTATGTTGGACATATGTCACGCCCACCTGTATGAGCAGAGCAGCATGCTCAGGAGCACCGTAGCGCAGGTCGTGCCCATTGATAGCAAGCACACGGTCGTTGATACGCAGACGCCCATCCTGTGCCGCCAGACCTCCTTCTAGCAAGTGGAAGATGAAGACACCATGCTCATCGGGCCGGCGCACGAGCTTGATGCCCAGCTGCTCGTCAGGTGCTCCCTTCAGCAGCACCACGTGCAGACTGTCGTCCCTCACGCTGCTGCCTGAGCCTGGGTAGGGCACCTCGCCCGGCTGAGGAACGTGATGATGGTGGTGGTGGTGATGCGCACGGTAGCGATGGCGCTGTTCACGAAGCACAGTCAGCCTGAGCAGCATGCAGGGACGCTTCAGAGCTGCAAGTGCATAGTAGTGTGGGACGTTGGTGATGTCGATACCGTTCACCTGTACACACAAGAAGATATTGCTTAAAAGACATTATATACAATTTTCTTCTGCTATGGATTATGGAGCTCTCAAGTCAACCGAGAAAAAGATGTAAACACAAAGATCGTTCTCTCATGCCATATTGTCAACCCCTTTGCCAAACAGATGGCAAAGCACATGACGCCAAACACGAATACACATGCCAGCCTCGTATTCACACCTACTGTACAATGATGTCATTTTAGACCTCCCACCCACCTTCTCAGCTCTTTTTATATTCTCAATCTCTCTCTCACACACAAACACACACACCTACCTTAAGGATCATGTCCCCAGGCAGCAGTCTTCCATCGCGCGCAATGACGCCTTCTCTGTAGATGTCCTGGATAAGGACGCGCACAAGTGGAGTCTCATTTCCCCCCACGATGCTGATGGCCAAGGGCTCACAGGGGTCGCTCCGTGTGATCTTAACTGTAGTGATTTCACCATCTGGGATAAGATGATGGAGCTGCGGCAGAGCAAAAACTGCAGGGAGGGATCAAAAGATGTGTTTGAGATTAATTTGTACATGAAAGATAAATACAACCATATCTGAGATATTTACACTCTGGACTGGTTTATACCAAGCTTTCTCAAAATGTTTTCTATTGCTGTAACACATCAGGTTCCTGTTAGTGTACTGTATGTTATGGACTGACTTTTTTTCAGTTTTTGAGATATGGATTCTAGAGAGCAGTCAGGCTGACTCCTAACTGGAGCTCACTTTGAGAGTTTTGTCATATGCAGATGTTGGTAAAGGTGATATGGGAGAGAGGGAGGGAGTGACAGAGGGGTTAACACTGAAATGAGTGTGGAACAGATGTGCAGTGAAATCAAACTCATTCGTATATGCACTCAAGCATTCTGGTTAAGGGGGAAAAGGATCATTCTCGTTTGTCAGTCGAGCTTTTAATTGAAAACAAGAATTTGATCACATCTTTGTACGGCAGGTTGGCTAAACTCATGAACTCAAGTTCATTACTCACAAAGCTAATATACACAATATACTATACACACACATCAGTCAGTCATAACACTAAGACCACCAACAGGTCAATTGAATAACACTGATTATCAATTGAGCGGCACGGTGGTGTAGTGGTTAACATTGTCTCCTTGCCCCTCCAGGGTTCGGGTTCGATAACCATCTGTGTGCATGGAGGGTTTCCTCCGGGTACTCCGGTTTCCTCCCACCATCCAAAGACATGTAGGTTAGGTTAATTGGCGTTCCCAAATTGGCCATGTGTGAATGAGTGTGTGAGTGTGCCCTGCGTTGGATTGTACCCCGCCTTGTGCCCTTAGTCTGGCAAAACTCTGGCACAGCACACTCAGTAAAACCTAACAGCAGTTTTACATACAGTACTGTGCGAACATCTTGGCAACATATTTAAAAAATGCCATAAGCAAAAATGCCCTTAAAAGCATTTCTACATAAAAGTAAATTCTATAAAGAGCACTAAAGAGTAAAAAATAAACAAAGTATTTGTACTTTGCTTGAAAATAATCAGTAATGTTACAGTGTGCATTTCTATATGTAAAACAGTACTATTTTTCTCTAATGTTTTTCTATTTATTAATATTAAAGTTATGTTTGTAAGTATTGAATGATTTTGTACATAATAATGCAGACATGACAATTTGCACTAAATATAGTCCCTAAGACTTTTGCACAGTACTTGCAACTACTTGTGGGAGGAAACCGGAGTACCCGGAGGAAACCCACCAAGCACGGGGAGAACATGCAAGACAAAGAAAGTAGACAGACAGACTAAAAGATAAGATAGGTAGATAGCTCTGTGTTAAAGTGTAAAACTATTGCGGAATAGCAAAGCAGCAGACATTCCTAGCTTCCCTTTAACACCAGGGAAGGAGAAGGCAAAGCTCATTACCTCAGCCACCACCTGGGGCTTTATGTAACACACACACACTATCCTTGTAAGGACCTTGCTTGATTATTGATGCAGCTCATGAATGCTGCCTCTACACCTCTAAAAGAATTATTTTTAAATAGTATTTCATTTCATTTTGGGAGCAAGGTAAAGGTACCCACAAGGTCAAAACCAACAGATACTACTATCTTTGTTGGGGAAATTTGGTGGCAAAATTACATCATCATCATGTCATCCTTTTCCTCACTGTACTGTCATCTACAGTATCAGTTTTATTTCCGTGCATTTAATCAATCTGAATATGATCCACACACCGAGTCGTCCTCTACCTTTGTATCTCCTGTTTCTTCTTCTCTGTCTATTTCCTGCCTGCATCTTGTCCTCTCTCTCTCTCTCTCTCTCTCTCTCTCTTTCCCTGTTTCTGATCAGCCTTCTGTCAGCCCCATCTGCATTATTAAAGGAACATATGCTGTATTTGTGTTCAGGGCCCTTGACCCAGGCTGTCACCCATTGATACACTCTTGTGCACACAGACACACACATACACACACTTACCCTCTTGTGGTACGTTGGCATTTCTGAGGTTGTCTCGTTCCTCCGAGTTGTCGTGGACCACAGCTGTGCCACTCTTGGTCCTCCTGAGCACACTGAATGCCCTGTTCAGACGCCGGAATGAGCGACTCCTCACAGACGAGCGGTCGAAGTTACGGACTGGAGGACACACAGATGGAGAGAACAAGGATAAGAGCCAGTGTCTGATCATGAACATGTCTGGACTTGTCCAGATCTCTTCCAGAGCACCCAATGAGCTGTTTGGAGGAGTTTAGGCTTGGCCAATCGCATGGCAGCGAATAAGTGATCCACAATGTTCAGCAAGTTCTGGAGTTGTGTCACTTTTAGACAGAATAGATTCAGCTCTGCTGTGCAGCTACAAACAGTGCTGGTGCGTTTCAGCTTGTCATAAGCTTCAGGCTTGTGCGGGGCTTTTTTGCACTAAAATGAAGGTTGGTCTTATGTACCTCATGCTGCTTTCTCTCTACACACAGAGAATGTTTGGAGCTCAGACAGTGCTGCTCTTAAAAGCATAAAGCCTGAGGCTGACAGCCTGTTCCTCCGCTTCCTCCGCACTGCTCTGCTGTACCTCCCTTCAGCTAAAGTGCTGCTGCAGTGTCATTTCCATCCTCCCCGCCCAGCACCACACTGGAATAGTTTTATCTTCTTTATTTACAGAGTTTTCTAAGTAGAAACTGCAATAATATGCTCTCACTTTTTCAGACAGGCTCACTTTTTCATGATCGTGCTCAGGTGCAAACCAAAACCACTGCTCCGATAGCATCTCAGTGAGAACCGGCCCACTTGCAAGTAATCCAACACAGCGGAATTGCAGCAGGAATGTGATTCGACTGAGAGCAGGAAGCAAATCTGATACGATATTTTGTGCGTTTTGGGTTGTGAGCAGAATTCTGTCACGGATGTAAGCCACTAAACTGAAAAGACAAATCCGAAATGAGAGAGGATCAATTTAAAGCTGCACAAAAATTGCAAAACACCAGGTTCATGTTTTCGCTGCTTGCATGGTTTCTATTATTTCTATGCTCAATTCTAAAAGTTCAAGTCAAGTCAAACCGGGACTTTTGATTGTACAGAATAATAAAAACACAATAATGATAGTTAAAAACTCCCTTTATTTCCCCTGCTACACTAATGCACTTAGCCCAGGGTTTCACTAGTGCTTGGATACCATTAAGGTAGAAAGAATATGTCTGAGCCATGATCACATTGTTAAAAGCACTTGAAATGTATTAATTGACCACACTGCCTGTTTCACATCTGGAATTCTGGCCTCCCGGGAACTCCTTTAATGGCCAAAACATGTGGAAACGTTTTGGAGTGAGGTCAGGGGATGTGGTAATAACTCCCAGCCAAGTTGCTGTAACGTGCACATGTTTTTTCTGAATGATTGTGTGTACGTATGTAGTTCTTATAGACAGATGCGTCTCTTCCTCAAGTTGGTGACAAGATATCCATGGATTTTCAATGACACTGAATGTTTATAGGAACAACTGCAGTGGCCACCTTAGCCCAGGATTGTCATTGACCTATGTACCGCCTCCTTTAAAACATTTGCCCTATTTGAATGTTTTACTGCTAGAGTCTTAAAAGAATCGGTTTAACACTTTCATTCACCAGAAAATTATTCACAAGTCTCGGTTTAACTTGAACGTCCCTTGACCTAATAAATGAAAATGTAAATTAAAAAAATTTAAAAATAATTTTTACAATTATTTATGATTTATGGGGTAATATTACTATAATACTGTATGTGAATTGAGTGTGCGGTGTATGAGATACGCTTTGTGTGTGTGTGCCTGTTTGCATGTATTGCTTAAAAGGTATGGATTAGCGCTATCATTATTTGCAACTGCTCCAACATATACACACACACTCTTTAAGATATACACACACAATTTGTGTGCTCACTCACACTCACTCTTCTTGGAGTTGCTACGTGCCGCCAGGCTGGTGGTGCTCCCTGATTGGCTGTTGTCCTCCATGCCAGGCTCGTATGCGGGGTTGACAAGGCCAGACTCGTCTGATAGGAGGGCCACGGCGCTGGAGGCGGTGCCATCTCCAGGCAGCGTTGCCAGAGCGAGTTCGGATGTGCTGTCGGTACACTCTCCTTCCTGTGAGCGGCGCTTTCTCTCAGCCGACAGGCCATAATGTGAAGCTCCTTTACACCTGTGCACACACATGCAAATCTTCTAAGCCAAAGTCTTAATATGCATTTGTTATAGAGTATAGAAAGCTTTAAAAAAGCGCAACACAGTGTGTAAGTGTACGTGTGTTGGTGCGTTTGTGTTCATTGTTCATTCAGCTTGTTCCCCTCTACACGTGTTTACACCGAGGTTGTGCGGCTGACAGATTAGGCAGAGCTGTCACGGGAGAGATGCTCCTCGGCACACAGATTGGAACTAAAAGCGAGCAGACAAATAGGATTCGCTCAAGGGAGTTCAGGTTACAGACACACACACACGAACACACACAAAACACAGAAGGAATATGAAATGTCCTCTGAGATAAACAGAATTGCAGACATGCTTCTCTGCTATCACATTAATTAAAAGACCCAAACAGAACACACACACGCACACACATTCTGCATACAGAATAATGTCCATAGTATTCATTATTTTATTTATAGCATTTAGCAAAACACACTCATCTATTTAGAGATGATATCCACCACTTCAGGCACTAAAACGTCTCAGTTCCTCTGTTCCAGCTGGTGACAATCCACCCTACAGCTCTACATGTACTGTACATATACACGGGTCTGTTATGTCACAGGAGATCTACCCTCTCAAAGGAAACACTATAGTTAGGTACCCAGTCAGCCTTCCCAGACCAGAACACAGAGTCCAAACATAGTGCCAGAAGCAGTCAGTTACAGGTGTGTGGGCTGGAGATCACAGTCAGGGAGTGTAGGAAGACAGATCCCAAATAGATGGATGGCTGGCTGTATTGTTACCGACAAAACCATGCTGCATACAGACACCCGGGCCACGCTCAGGGGATTCAGTGTGAAATGAAATACAGTTTGTCTCACTTTTCATGGCAGGTTATACATTCATTGCCAAGGCAGAAGAGAGAGGGATTGAGTGAGATTTGAGTGAATGAGTAAGTGATTTAGAGTGAGATATTTGGAGTGGGTGAGTGGGTGAGAGAGTGATTTAGTGTGAGTGGGTGAATGAGTGAGTGATTTAGTGTGAGTGAGTGAATGAGTGAGTGATTTAGTGTGAGTGGGTGAATGAGTGAGTGATTTAGTGTGAATGAGTAGGTGAGTGATTTAGTGTGAGTGGGTGAATGAGTGAGTGATTTAGTGTGAGTGGGTAAATGAGTGAGTGATTTAGTGTGAGTTAGTGGGTGAGTGATTTAGTGTGAGTGGGTAAATGAGTGAGTGATTTAGTGTGAATTAGTGGGTGAGTGATTTAGTGTGAGTGGGTGAATGAGTGAGTGATTTAGTGTGAGTAAGTGGGTGAGTGATTTAGTGTGAGTGGGTGAATGAGTGAGTGATTTAGTGTGAGTAAGTGGGTGAGTGATTTAGAGTCAGTAAATAAGTGAATGAGTAAGTGGTTTAGTGTCAATGACAACATGATGTAGTGTGAGTGAGTGATTGAGAATGAAAGTGATTTACAGTGAGTAAGTGTGAGTGAGTGATGTAGAGTGAATGAGAGATTTAGAACAAGTGAGTAAGTGAGTGAATGAGTGAGTGATTTAACGTGAATTAATGATAAGGTTTAGAGTCAGTGATGTAGTGTGAGTGAGTGGGTGAGTAGCATTATGTACTCATTTATAGCTCATTTTGATTGTGTGAAACAGATCTGATGTCTGATGAGGTGTATGTTTGTATGTGTATATCACAAAAGTGAACACATTTCTTCAGGCTGATCTTTCTTTCTGCAGGACTGGAATCACACACACACAAAGAGAAAAAAAAGATGCACAGATGCCTTCATCAGCAAAAAAAAAAAAAAGGTAGATTTTTGCATGCTATACTATCTCTCACTCACACACACACACACACACACACACACACACACACACACACACACACACACACACACACACACACACACCTGGATCATATTACAGCTGTGCCTGTGGGAAAGCTTTTAACGAAACTATTTTGCAAGCAAGAGGACTTTTTGTTTGTTATCCAGCAGCTTATTTATTTCTTTAACTCTGCAGACTTCTCATCAGAATGTGCACACACACACACTTAAAATAGAATTCCTGCACCCACAATTAAACTTGTAATACGGAGAAATCGATTTGACTTTGCTTTTAGGTATGGATGTGATAAATTGAGGGCACGCTTCAAGCTGGAGCGCACGATACAGTTTCTAGGACGACGTGCCCTTCTGAGACAAGAATAATCACATTGTTCTTCAGTGACACAGCACTGTATTAATAAACCGCCTGAAAATAGAATGCTAACACTACCATGAGTGCACTTTCATACACAGAAATTGAAAAAAAAAAAAAAAACAGCCAAAAAGATAATAAATAATACATCAGAGCGAGGGAAAGTGTAACGAAACCTGGTCACGCCTCATGGAATGAAATCAGGAAGAACTGTTGAATAAGAAATCTAAGAAAAACCAAAACGCTAATAGCAACTCGTGTATAAACTTGTTCAGGTGAAATCCCCTGAAGGAAAGAAAGCTAATGCTAATAGTGCTAGCATCACTCGTGTCAGTTGTTTCCAGGGAAAAAACTAAAGAGAAAGAACAATCTAAGTAAACAAATAACAGCACCCTTATGCTAACGTGTGTGTGTGTGTGTGTGTGTGTGTGTGTGTGTGTGTGTGTGTGTAAGAATCATGTCATTGATGGGTGTATTCAAATTCAAGAACTTGTACAGAACTGAACTAAAACATGGTAGCCATTTTGTAGCCAAATTTCACACATTTCAATGTTTTTAGGGGCAAGGAAACAGGGAGAAAGAGAGTGAGAGAGGGAGGAGATAAGCAGTCTTCTCTGCTCCTTCGTTAAGGGGATTAGCTTGGCGTTAATTAAAAAACGGCTTCCGCACCAGAGATAAAGACACGCTGTGGTGTGTGAAGTCTTTAGTCCCGTCACACTCCTCATAATCAACCTACATCACCATCGTTACCCGACTCCCTCCTGTTCCAGCAGCTTCTCCAATAAAACTACAACACACATGGTGCCCTTTGCCTTTACAGCACTGATGTACAACACCATTTTCTAATTTTCTAAATTCACATTCCCTAAGTGTTCTAAAACAAATGATAACTTCTACCTTCTATCTGACATATTTGACAAAAACCCAAGTGAAAACTTTGATGTGTGAAGCCTTCCCCCTGTCGACACACCTGCATGACTTCTGTACTGTATATGCTGCTGTTTTTTTATTTATTTATTTATTTTTTTACAATCGGTCATTGATCAGTGTTGTGTTTCTGTCACAGATCCTTGACTTTTACTGATTTGATGAAGCAATATCACATGGGAGCTCGTGCTGCAGTACTGAACATCAGTGCGGCAGTGTTATCTTCAGTGTTATCTTCCATCTGCGCCCTCGTTCCTACGGCCACATGACAGCTGTGCTGATATTCAGTGCAACAGCACGAGCTCGAGTGTGATATTGTTTTTATACAACAGTTCCACAAACACCATTTATTATTGACAGATTATGATTTGTTTGTTTATTTGCCAACACGTCTGTCAAATGACCTTTATACCAATTCTAAATTAAGCCCCACCAACTATGATTCATTAATATTTTCTATATCACAGTATATACTGTGTGCACTTTGACTTGATCAACCTACTGTAAGATCATCATTAACGTCTTGATGTTATATGGTTACTTAGAGTCATGACTGCCTGCTTCACTCCTGAAACACTGGCCTCCCAGGAACTCTTTTAACTCTTTTAAACTTGTCTAAATGGCGTGGAGTGAGGGCAGGAATGTACAGGGGGTGTAGCAATAACTCCCAGCTGAGTTCCAGTGATGTGCAAGTGGTGTTGGTAAATTAGTTATTTGTGGCATTAAGCTATTCGTCGATTTTGAGGGATCAGCCGTTCCACTTTCTGAATGTTCACAAGAACGACTGCAGTTGGCTCCAAGCCACCTTGGGCCGGGATCATCATACACAGATGTACAGCTTTCTTTAAAGCATTTACAACATTCAAATGAATACATGAAAACATTACACAGAATACATACTTTTAGGGAGGAAATACACACACTTTACGTGATTACAAACCAGGTGTAAGTGATGTTTTGGGCTTGTAGGTGTACGCACATCCTACTGGGGACATGGCATACTGGAGAACTCAACTTATTATTATATTATTTTTTTTATAAATTTAGCAGCAAAAAATGCTGTCAGATGTAATGGAAGATTTTTTTCAACCAACTTTTTGAGCTTTAATTTAAATTGTATAAATATCGAAATATTAATAATGTGCCTACTGTGTGTTAAATAATTTTAATATAGTAAAATTAGTAAAAAAAAATGTATTAATAAATACTTTCATGTGGATTTGAGTTTAAGTAACTAAGAAATAGATTATGGGAAAAGATATGATGTGTATGAAACACATAGCCTGTCTGTTCTGCCCTTTTTCTATGACACATACACATGCACACACGCACACACACACACCAAACCATATGGGTGTACAGCAGGGCACAGTGCCATACTGTGAGAGATTAAAACACACACACACACACACACACACACACACACACACACACACACACACACACACCGCTCCATGTTGCAATCTCTCCATCTTTTTCGTTCATATCCATCCCCCCACTACGTCCATACTTGATCCCTCCCCCATATTCATCTTGCTCCAATGCTGCTCTGTCCATTCTCTGTTTTACACAGCATTCTGTCAGCATTTATTTTCTCTCGACTGCTTCATTGCTGTCTATACACTCTACATTCTCTTCCTTCTCTCCTCTCATTTACCTAAAGGAAATCTGGCTGGCTGCAACACACTTCTATTCTTACTTCCCATGTAAAGCTTAGATTGACCTCCGAATGACCCCTATGTAAGATAAATAAAGAGAAATATTCTAAAAAACAGACAGACATGCATATGAATGTCTTCCTTCTCAATACAGACACAGAAAGGTCAACAACATCCCTGTTCATGAAAATAAGACCAGTGCCCTAATCCTCTTTTACGGCATGCAGAGGAGCACAACAGGGATGTGTTAGGGAGTTACTAAAGATCTCCAAAGATATTTTTAAGCTGCGCCGTATTATTCTTAAAATAGATTATGATTACATTTGTTATACAAGGTATATTTTTTGTGTGCATTTATTATAAAGTCATGGTTTTATGTGTGTCATGTTGTGGCTTTAATCCTGTGCAGGATATGATGGGATGACATTGTGGTGGTGAGCATGATGCTTGCCACGTGAACATCCCAAAATGTTATTTCTATTAGAAAAAAGATTTCTTTAAAAAGAAGCGAACACTGTTCTTACACTGCCTGGACAAAAGGAGCATTAAACTGTTCACATGCATCAACCAAAAAAAAAAAAAAAAACTAAGGTAATTTGAAATTTACTGGAATTGGGGTAAGAACCCTTCAACTCATCATTACAACCTGGAAGAACAGTGTCAAACATGGTTGGAACATTATGACTGTGAACAGACATCACTTAAATTATTGGTTTATTATTATTGGTTAAGTTGCATTGTAAAAAATATTATATGCATATAGCATTTCCATACACACAATGTATGTCACTCACTTGTGAGTGAGACTGATAAAAAAAAAAAAAAAGGCTGCAGTTTGCTAGGGAGAATAAGGATTGGACTTTGGCAATGGAAAATGTCATGTGTCATGTGGACTAATGATTCCAGATTGACCCTGTTCCAAAGTGAGGGGCGTGTCAGGGTTAGAAGGGAAGCGCATGAAGTGATGAACCCATCATGCATATTCAATTCAATTAAATTTTATTTATATAGCGCTTTTAACGATGATCATTGTCTCATAGCAGCTTTGGTTCATTTTAAACCCTAACGGCTGAAAGCGTAATCACTAATTAATCATTAACAGTGTACAGAAACAGGTTTAATAATCTTATACTTGGTGTGTGCTTGTTGTAGGAACTCAACTATTAATTATCAATTATTCTCAAATAGATTTTTATTTGGTGCATTTTTTTTTCTTCTTCACAACTTTATCTCATGGAACGCCAAACATGGTGATTCCTAAAAAAAAAAAAAAAATGCTTGATATCTTTTATTTTTATTATATTATTTTATGATCACCTTCCTGAATTCACAGGTTCTACATATTGTACAAGGTTAAAGTCATGACAAGTTGCCAGATGCTCTAATATTAAATGGATGCTATTATTGGAGCTTTAGCTTTATAGTGTTTAGCAGACACCTTTATCCAGTGCAACTTACATTTTTTATCTCATTATATCTGAGCTGTTAGGAGTTAAGTTGTTGCACAAAGGCAGCTTAGTGGTGCTGGGGTTTTGCCCCCCATTATCATCATTAATAGTGTTATGTTAATTAAAAATTCTATGGGATCTACTCATATTATTATATATATTTTTTATTATTACGCCTATATAAGATTGCAGTTTCTAGGGAAAAAGTCACCTTGTTATGATACATGTAAGACAGTTGATAGCAGCAGAGCCAAATTCTAATGGGAATAATTTGTAACATCGCTAGCTTTGTGAAAAGCTATATGTTTACATACACACACATGCACGCACAGACAGCTTTCACTGATGCTCTTATCTGGCACACTTCCTTCCCTTTCAATCCATCTCAGTTAGTCTGTTAACCTAGATCAAAAAAGAGCTTGCCCTGCACACACGTATACACACATACACACACGCACAAGAGGAGAGGAGAGGAGAGGACAGTGGCGTAATCATAATAACTCAGTGTCAACCAGGTTCCCAGGAAAAGGTCCCAACAAAGCAGCAGTAAGCCATTTAATCATGCAAGCACTGCATGTGATCAGCACTCTAGTCAGTGTCTGCACCTTACACACACGTGCGCGCTCACACACACACATACACACACACACGCACACTGCAGCAGTTACTAGATACCAGTAGTTTACAGCACTGCACCAGCACCAGCACTACTGAGCTACTCAGCACCAAACACAGATCAGCTCTGATCTGTTTAATTACTCCGCTGTCTGTGCACATGCATGCACACACATACTCGCGCACGTGTGCTTTAATCAGTTGCTGTGATGTTTATCAAAGGAGGTGTCTTATCTCTTCCGCTTGTTTGCTCATGAGCCGAAACTAAAGAGAAATAATAATGAGAGTAGGATGTATAGGAAAAGAGGCCTTTTGCCGTAGTGGTTAGCACTGTGGCCTCGCACGTCCAGGTTCCGTGTTTGATTCCCGGGTACTACGGTTTCCCCCACTGTCCAAAGACATTCCAAATTTCCCGTAGTGAGCATACTGTGCCTGTGTACCTGTGCTGCGTTGGATCGGCATTCGATCCAGAAACAGTAGCGTAATACCCTGCATCAAGCCCTAGGTCTCCTGCGATAGGCTCCAAGCCCCCTGTGACATTGTATAGAAGATAAAGCGGTATAGACGATGAGTGAGTGAGTGAATTCAGGAACGAATAGAAACAGGACAAGATCAGTGTCCCGTCTCGTCATCTGATCATCGCTGCGGATTTCCTCTGACTTAGAATGTAAAGACCAGCTCTGAAAAGAGGAACAACAGAAATTGATAGAATCCGAGATCTGTATTCTTTTTTCCAGAGGACAGAAAAAACCTCTGTGCCTTTTTGTACATGGCAACCTTTGACGCAGAAAAGCTGCTAACTCGAATAAGACAGGGATACGTTTGTGTTTAACTCCACTAGTCATCAAAGTGAAACTCCCAGAATGCTTTGCAGTCCTTTGTTTGCACTGAAACCGTCTTTGACAGTACTGGTCTCCTGCTCATAAAATCTTCATGTCTTTGATGATGTCCGTCTGATGAATCATCAGAGGCAAATTCGCTTCAAACGTTTGTGCTGCACATTCAACGGCTTGTCCTGGGAATCATAACGAGGTCTCAATAAAGTCGGTTATTAAGACTTTCTTTAAGTCAAAGGTGAGAGGAAATGTATGGAGCAGAAGAAAGAATGAAAGACGAGTGTGACTTGTTCAGCGAGCTGGATTCGAGAAAACAATTAACACACACAAGCTGAAAGCCCAGCCCAAGACCGCACTTCGGTTATACATGACACACCCAAGTGATGACATCACACTCAGTACCTGCAAGCACCTGCAATTACATTCTCACATGCACTCTCACGCTAATCCCAAACCAAACAAACGCATACCTTTTTAACATACATAATACACTGACTATGTCTATGATCTAGCCTCGTGAGCTGTGCTTGTTAAAGTTGCAAATGAACGAAGGAAGGACTAATGATTCTTTATAATTATGATACCCCAGCCTTTACAGAGTATCTGATGGGTCCATGGTGGAAAATTTATGGACACATTATAATATTACAGTATTGGTCATATAGTTAATGGGCAATGGGTTAACAGAAGTACTTGGGACAACTAGGATAGCAAGACAGTTTAACTTAGCAGCCTGAATTTCCTGTCATGAGAAGTGAAGGTCAAGACATGCTGGAAATGCTAGTTAAAAAAAAAAAAAAAAAAAGATTTAATTAACGAGACATCATTTAAAGGGGGTCTGGTCAACATCAAACAGAAATGGAAATGAGTTCAAAAAGGGTGAGGAAATATTAATAAATTAAAATTATCAGTCCATGATGAGCAAGCTTTGGGGGCGGGGGATATTCCCTGAGATGACAGTAGGAAGAAGCCATGAGAGTAATCAGACTCAACAGGAAACTCATTTAGGTGATATCAAATATTAAAAATAGTGAAATATCCAAACTAGTATTTTGTTTAATTGCCTTTAGCTTTGATTAGAGTGTGCAATCTGGAGACATAATTCATGTGTGAAAGTGTCTTTCCTAGAATACGCCAGTGCCGTCAGACGTTCAGTATCAGGTTCAATCTGGATTTATCTATTTTTTTCTGATTGGTCGCACTAACAAGAGGTTTTCTTATGGGCACACAACTGTTTAATCCCAATCCTGTAAGTGCAATCTCTCTTCATCCTGTTGTGTAAATGTTCTTACTTTCATTACTAAACATAGCATTTTTTTACTATACTTAACTTTACCAAGCGCTGAAGTGATCCCAACTGCTGTAGTTTTATAATTTTCTGTTTAAAGCTGGTCAGTAATATCACGGTTCTAAAACGTCGACCCAGAGTTATCGTCCAGTAATGCATTGGTGGATTTTATGTTTTTTAAATTTATGGTAACTTGGGAAATATAGAACAATACTTAAGCTTATTACTGAGTTGAACATGCAGAGAATAAACCTTAGTATATTGTGTTTTATTTTGTAGAGATATTATACTGAAATGTATAGCGTTGTGCTACTATTGCAAAAAAATACATTATTTGTTTTTTATGATATGTATGTTATAAGATGCTGACATCATTATGAAATGATATGTTATGATCTATTTTGTCGTGTGGGTTTTTTTTTTTTTTTTAACATATCCTATATAGATTTCTGTTTCTGAGGACTTCTGTTTTCATTAAAACCCAAGTAAGCTTAGACACAGAAATTCCAGACTTAATTATAACCTATATTTCAAGACTGTCAAGAAAACGTGCCGTGGCTGTGATTAGTCCCTGCTGTGTAATAAAGTACACTGTGTCCCTGAAGTCTCCATACGTACAAAAATGAATGGAGTTTAGTAATTACATGCATACCAACCAGACATCTTAACTTAACGTTCATCAGGAGTTGGAGAAACGACTCTGTGTGTGCGCGTGTGAAACAACTAAATCATGTACAGGGTGTTTAGGAACAGTATCAATGGCGTATTTTAGTAGAAAGTGGTATTTCCCTGCATGTCTGGAGACTTTTGGGATACCCTGAAAATCTCGTCAGGAACCAGGCAAAGAGGAAACTGATAGAACAGATGGGTTAAAAACCAAAACACAAAAACAGACACAGCAGTATAAATGTGGAAGGTTAAAAGCAGACTGCAGCGTTATTTTGATTGTCCATCACTCAGCCTCCCTCTCTCACTTTCCCACCTGATCTCTCACCAGTAAGTGCCCATATGCACAAAAATAACAGAAATGGCTTTTTGCAACCCTGAAGCTACCGCCTGGTCCTGAATAGCTGCATCCTTCTACATCATCATCCATATAGAGGCTGTTTCTAAGTAAGTGTGTACATTCTGTATTCTCATCCTTTATGTACAAACATGCTGATATTATGTTTAGGAATTCATATGTACACAGAAAGTATTGACCCCCACCCCATTTAATGATTCTCATAGATCTCATTTAGTTTTATTGCAGCATCAAATGTAATCAAATCAGAGCAGATATTTTCCGCTCCTTTTAAAGTGACATTACAGAGCACCAGGGCGGTCGAGGAGAGAAAGAAAATACATAACAGTGCCTCATTTTACTACATCGAGCACTTTAAATGCTATGGCATGTGTATGAGATGCAATTCATTCCTATGTACAGTATTTTGTTCATCTGTGAGCACAAGGTACATTTGGTCCCCATGTTTTTGAGTTAATCTGATGCAGTTTGTTCTCATGTTTAGGTATAAACTGTATGCATGTTCTGCAAAATTAAATAACATAAACTAAAATGAAATAAACTTAAATGAAAAGATATTTACTCACTCATTGTCTATACCGCTTTATCCTGTATTCAGGAATGCATGAGGCCTGGAGCCTATCCCAGGAGAGTTAGGGCATGAGGCAGGGTACATCCTGGACAGGGTGCCAATCCATCACTCACACACTCATTCACACACTGTGAGCAATTTGGGAATGCCGATTAGCCAAGCATGCGGAGAACGTGCAAACTCCATGCACACAGAGACGGGAATCGAGCCTGGCCGGGAATCGAACCCAGACCCTGGAGGTACAAGGTGACAGTGCTAACCCTTACACCACCGTGCCGCCTAAAATAAATTTTAATACATCAAATTTTAATTAAGCTAAATGATGTGACCCGCTGTTGCATTTTGCAGAAATAAAATAAAAACTTTAAATGATTTGTAAAAACAAATAAACAAAAAAAAAGTAATAAAAATTATTGAAAAAAATTGCTTGCTAAATACAGTATACTGTATGATATACATACGCTGTGATATATTGTGATATGAGCTCTCACAAATAAATGTTTTTACTAACTTAAGATGGTGGATACTTATTTTGAATAATTAAAGGTGGTGAATAATTATTTTAACCTCAATCATGCAGTTTTTAATAATAATAATAATAATAATAATAATAATTCCAAGGATATAAAGGTGTGATCCAGACAAAAAAAGACAAACAAGAGAAAGTGAGAGAATCACTGTAGAATGCATATACTGTGTAATGCAACAAAAGTAGATCTCATCACCCTTCTGTAGCAGGCTGCACCAAAAGGAAAACAAAATCAGCACTTTGCAATTCATTTGTAATCTAGGGTGTCTGGGACTCTTGCACAGTCAGAGTGTGAAGTTGCTGCGCTTTGCCCAGTCGAGAGAGACGGGGAGAGAGAGAGAGAGAGCGAGTGTACGGTAAAAAGATGCCAGGTTAGTGCTAATCCTATCTGCTGAATCATTAACAGAAGCAGAGTATAGAGCATGCACTGCCACAGACAGCAGCGAAGTGTTGATTAAGCAACGACACTGCCTGCCTTCGATCGTCTCCGTCATCATCACTAACCTGATAAACATCTCATAAATGTGAGCAGCACAAATGTAATGCAGAATCTATACGGTGTGACGAGAGGGGCGGTGTGTAAGCGCACACATGTCTGTGATGTGAACACACAAGCTCTGGGCTTGAGATTGAGAAAGAATCCGGCTTTTGGGTTTGCACTCAGATCGAACTGGAAACCATCACGAGAGCTTTTGGACATGCTGTCTGATCTGTTAGGACTTCTGTCCCTTTGGGTTTTGAATACTGCTTAAATGTAAATGAGCTGAGTATAAACCAGTGGGATACTGCTTAATGGTACACGATGTTTAATTGGCTCCTTGAATGACGCAAAGTGTCCCACAGGACAAATTCACACACACACACACACACACACACACACACACACACACACACACACACACACACACACACACACGCATCACCAACACCCTCATTCATCAGGCCATCCCTGAAAATAACGTCACCACGGCAACACAGAGGCCTCTGGCTATAGCCCTGATTTCCTGCGTCACCCTGACAACGATGTGTCGCTCACTGCCCGAACAGGGGGCTATCACACAAGCGCACATTCACAAACCTAAATGCACACAGCTTGTCCCCTGTGTCCCTCCTGACCTGCCATGTATTTCTGGTAATGTCGACCCATCAGGAGGTACTCAGAGTCTACAATTGCACAGACTGAACAGTGCAGAGCTCCTGCACATGACATGGACATGACATGTCCTGCTGGACGCTTCCCTTAGTGTGTGTGTTTTTTTATACGATTTGATTATGATTTTGACTAACTCCTTTTTTTAATCATAATCTTACTATTTTAAATTTACAATCATTGTTTAATTTGTAATGGATTTCACTGTATTTAGGTGATTGCACTGTGGCTTATTGGCCAGCACTGTCACCTCACACTGCCAGGGTTGCGATTTAAATCATTCCTTTTGCTCTGTGTGTGTGTGTTAAGGAGTTTGCATGTTCTCCGTATTCTTAGTGAGTTTCTGCAAGGTTCTCTGGTTTTCTCCCACAGTCCAAAAACACGCCTTGTAGGCAGATGGGTGTTTGCTTGTAACCTATGATGGAATGATACCCCATCCAACATGTCCACTCTCTTGTGTTCCAAATTCACTGGGCAGGCTCCGGGCCACCTGCGACTATACACAGGATAAGATGGATGGATGAATTTTATTGCATTATTCATTCATTAATTCATCAATTTGTATACCGCTTTATCCTGGATACAGGGTCACAGGTGCCTGGAGCCTATCCCAGGAGAGCCGGGGTGCCAGTCCATCACAGGACACACACACACAAACATACACTACGGTCATGTCTTTGGATTGTGGGAGGAAACCGAAGTGCCGGGAGAAAAACCAAGCAGGGGGAGAACATGCAAACTCCACACACAGTGAGCCGAAGCTTCTCAACCCTGTACTATAGGTGTGAGCTGACAGTGCTAACCACTACACCATCGTGCCACTGAAATTTAATTAAAAACCATAATATTTTGGATATTTTTGAAGCTATAGAGTGTTATTTTTAACACATGGATTAAAATTCATCACAATACTTGATCATAATCTGATTTAATTCATTTTTTGCGTATTGATATTAAGACTCATTAAATACAACTTAGTTTAACTTACTAAAATACTACTACTAATAATAATAATAATAATAAACCTGGGCTATGGTTGACAAACCCTGCTTTGATGTGCAAAATGCTGATCTCTGCTGTCTGAGAGCTAAAAGATCTGCTTTAATGGGATTTCATGAAAGTTTCTGATGACATCATCGCTTGTTCAACAACATCAACACCATCTAATCACACGATGTGGGTCATGAGGGTCGGATCAGGTTCATGCCAAAGCAGCACTGACAGGCACAGTGTATCCAGTGTATGCACAGTGTATATCTGTGGTGTGTATAGAGAGGAATTCTGAATTGAAGTGTGTACTTGTGTGATTTGAATATGGGCGCTACAGAAAAACTAAAGGTGTGACTAGAAATCTCCCTGTGAGAGCCAGAGCAAAAGAGAGAGAGAGAGAGAGAGAGTGAGTGAGTGAGTGAGAGAGAGAGGAAGGCTCGGTCAGTCTGCAGGACGTAGATGAATGACTGCCACAGTTCTCCATTCAACCAAGAAAGCACTGAACACTCCTCCATCCCATCTCTCCTTCTTTTTTTCCCACTTTCTCATTCTGTCTTTTCCTTCACTCTCTCTCTCTCTCTCTCTCTCTCTCTCTCTCTCTCTCTCTCTCTCTCTCTCTCTCTCTCATAATGTCTTAATCAGCAAATGCCAGATGTCGACCACAACAGACTTTAGCCGCTGACACAGAGGAAAAGAGCGGGGGGAAAAAATCCTCTTCAAACCACACACACACACACACACACACACACACACACACACACACACACACACACACACACACACACACACACACACACACACACACACACAGTGTGTGTGAAAGAGAGAGAGAGAGAGAGAGAGAGAGAGAGACAAAGGTCAACAACATAAACTGTTAAAGGCAGTGCCCTTATTCCTGTCTCTTCTATTCTCTCATCTTGTCTCTACCCTCTCTCTCCATTTCTAATCTCACCTCTCCTCTTCTCTCATTACCTTTCTGTTTATCTTCACCGTTCCTGTCTATTTCTCCATTAAAGCAAAAAAGATGCAACTTACTGTGTGTGTGAGGTGTGACTTATTACACATTATGTTTTTAGAACCCTTCAGTGTTCATCCTCATTCTGAATGGTAGCCCTTAGTGACGTGTGAGCCACTGTGCGCGCGCGAGTGTGTGCGTGTGTGTTTGTGTGTGTGTAAAACAATGTATATATAAATAAAGGTAAAACAAACAAACAAAAAAGCATTTTTAGCTATGTGCTAATGTACTATCCTATTCTAAGAATGCCTAAACACAAACACAAACACACACAGAAAGAGAGAGAGAGAGAGAGAGAGCATCCATGCTGCAGTGTTTCAGCCTGCTTACTGAAGCAAACAAACAAACGGACAAACCAAAACAAAATCTGATGAAACTTCGCACCATAACCGAGATCCACAGCTACAGCAGCTTCACCTTCACCGTAATTACATATGATAATACATTTGATATTACAAGTAGTGATATAACACACACACACTGCATCATCAAGACAGGATGGGGTAGACTACACCTTGTCCTGAAAACATCTGGGATGTGTTGGATGCTGTTGTCATGGCTTTAGGCTTGAGGTAGAGAAAACGCGCGCACACACACACACACACACACACACACACACACACACACACACACACACACACTGCAGTGGGACGGGATGGGATGGGATGGGACAGGATGTTCGGCATGTGTTTGATACTCACAGCTCTGAGTAGAGGATATGCAGGTTGCCCACATTGTCAGTATAGTTGGCGGGACTGAGCCACGGCAGCACCAGCAGCAGCAGTGCCTTCATCATGAACCCTGCCTCCCTCTATCCTTGCCTCCTTTCTGGCTCTCCTTGGGACAAGTACCGTTTTCCACCTACTCGCTTTCCTTCCACAGCTCCCAGCCTGCTCGGACCCAGCTACCCCCCTCCCCCCACCCTCTCTCCCTCCTTCCTTCCCTTCTCTTTCCGTAACTCTGCACAGGTGCACAGATGTACCTTTTCCTCCTCCAGTCCTTTTCGGTACCCTTTTTTTCCCCCTTAAGAAACCGTCTGCCTTTCTTCTTCCTTCCTTTGCTCTCTATATCTCAGACATCACCGCAGCAGCCAGCGTAGGGTGAATGGGATGGTGGAGGAAAGGAGGAGGAAGAAGCGAGAAGTAGGTGCAGGAGGAGAGGAAAAAGAGGTAAAATCAAGAGAGCAGACAGCTGGTTAGTTGACAGCCGGCATGCTTCTTGGATGCGATGGCTGTCTGAGCTGGTCTGGCATCTTCACCCAGGAGTAAGAGGATTTGTACTTGTGCTCGCGATGATGTGCCTGGGTGTATATGTGTGTGTGTGTGTGTGTGTGTG
Source organism: Clarias macrocephalus (assembly GCA_011419295.1). Classification (NCBI taxonomy): domain Eukaryota; kingdom Metazoa; phylum Chordata; class Actinopteri; order Siluriformes; family Clariidae; genus Clarias; species Clarias macrocephalus. The sequence continues at coordinate 104,217 of JAAGKR010000417.1, forward strand.
TGTGTGTGTGAGAGAGAGAGAGAGAGAGAGAGAGAGAATGTATTGTGTGTGTCTGTGCCAGCGCAGCCTCCGACTTATACTGCAGCACGGTCCACAGAGAGAGAGCTGGAGCGAACCATCTAACGGTCTTAGAAGGGGTGGCTCCATGCATGGGATGGTCCCATCGGTCACTCCACTCAGCTTGTAGACAGGAGCTCATGTTTCAGCCCCCCGCCTTTAAACGAACCTGTTTGTGCATGTGACGTGTGTGTAAGCAGGATACACAGGAACAGGTTAGAGGGTCAGACCATGTAGACTTCCATTCATTAACCACAACACACACACACACAAATGCTGAGAGATGGGAGATATTAAAATTCCGCACTAAATTCATTCCTTTGAGATTTTGTGAATGGATAACATCAGAAAGGGGGGGGGGGGGGGGTCGGGAAGGGGAAAGGTGGCGCCATTGATTTCTTTCACAACTTGTCTCATCTTTATTTTGTTGTATTTCTATCCAACTAATGGATAGAATTTTTTTATTAAAAAAAATATTTTGCAGTTTCCTTATCACAAGCTACGTTTACCTGGAGAATATTTAATCTTAAAAAAAAAAAAAATTACAATAAATGATTCCTTTGTAGATACAGTGCTGTGAAAAGTATTTGCCCCCGCCTGATTTTATTTTGTTTGTTTTTTTTGCATATTGTTAACACCATATTACACAAAGATAACTCTTATAATTTTGGCACTAATGTGAAAAAGTAATTGCCCCCTTATGCTAAAAAGAGAAATGGCTTGGTAACCCTTTCCAGACTGATACATGCCATTTACTTTGTTTTTCATCTGTTCTTGAATTTCTTTAGATCGTGTTGCTTTTTTAGATGTGCTTCGCTTTGTCAGACAGGTTCTATTTAAGTGATTTCTTGATTCAACAGGTCTGACAGTAATCAGGCCTAGGTATGGAAAGGGAAATTTAATTCCGCTTTCCAAAAAATGTGTTTAATCACAGTCCATTCATGATATGGCAATGGGGCAATTACTTTTTCACATAGGGCCAGGTAGGTTTGCATAACAAAATCATTATTTACAAACAGCATGTGACTTGTATGTTTTCAGCAGGTTTTGTATTTGCTCAGGCTATCAAATTAGTTTGATGATCTTAATCATGTGAAAACAGTGCATAAAAATAAAACATTCAGAAAGACGCAAATACTTTTTCAAGGCACTGTAACTGTTCACACAGACACTGATTTAATATGATGCGTGTTTGCATGCTCAAAGAATTTAATCATAATATAACCATGAAGCCTTAAATCTGCTAGAAATACCAAGAAGAAACATTTTTCTCTATCTTTAAGGTTAGGTTTTGCTTCTGATCTTGTCTAAAATATTCTATCTCCTGCGTTATGGTTGATTATAAGAATTCTTCTCTGTGATTGGTTAGATGCTTTTATGGTATAAAATAGTGAGCCAATTAATGCTTCTTCTTCAGCCAGAGAGCCAGTGGATGAAAGTAAAGACAGACAGGAGAGCGATGTTTGTTCTCAACAGAAAGATGTTTGTTACTGATCGGGAACAGAAGCTAAATTTCCCCTTCAGGAAACTCGTCCCATTACCCAATGTTACCCCCCTCCAATATATGAATGTTAGGATCCATATAATTTCTTACATTGTCTAAGATCTAAAATAAATCACTACCTGAGTAGTTCTGTTGTATTAAGTATGAGCTACTCATAGGAAAAAAAATTGTTCTTTTTTGTTGTTTTTAATATTGAGGATTATGTGTGAAATGTAAAAAATAGCCTTGGTGACATGGATTTTCAGAGAGCTTTCTATAAAATACAAGTGGCGTTCAAGTCAAACTGGGAGTTTTGATTGTGCAAAATAACAAAATACAGTTATGAGAGTAAAAACTACTTTTATTACTCTACTTAATACAGTATGTGCCAAAATATACAGTAATGAATTGAAAAGATTAACAATATTACCTTGTTGTGAGTTTATTTCTATTCATACACACTATTAGCATGTTGATTTACCACGGTATGCATAATGTACAGTAAGTATTCAGGGTGTGTGTGAACAGTTGAGCACACTCTCCTTTAACATTCCCAACAAGTAAGCATCAGGTGGTGTAAGATCAGGGGAATGGACGGGTATGGAAGGAATTGTTCTTCCACCTTTTTAAAACTCTGTCCCTATAAACACTATTGAGCAAGTTTGTGACAAGTTATCTGTCGATTTTCAATGATCAGGTATTCCACTCGCTAAATGTTCACGAGAACAACTTCAGCGCGCTCCGAGCCGCCTTGGCCGGGATTGTCATTCACAGACATATGTCATTAAAACATTAAACACTGCAGCTAAGAATCTCATCATCATGCTTTGCTTTAAGTCTTTGTTAAATGTCAATCGCTTTTTTGCTTTCATTCACCAGAAATTTTATCACAAGTCCCAGTTTGACAACATCTCTCATGTCTAATATGCATCACTTTCTGTCTTTTCTCTCAATGAAGAAAGATTTTTATAAATGAGAATCTGCTGTTGCATGAACTACGAACCACACATATACAATCTACCTGATCGGATATTTGCTGTGGTTTATAATTTCAGCAAAGATGGTCATATCCACAACGGAAAAAAGCAAGCTGAAACAGAACCCATTCTTACACATATTCTCTTTGTCACTTTGTATGTTTCATCCCTAAAGCCCAGAGTAGACAAAGCCCTATGTAGGAGCTTAATCACATTAATTGCTATCATATTTCTGTGTTTGGATTCTCTAAACCTTTCCTTTTAGCCTGTATCGGTTATAAGAGTGTCTTCATGTCTAAAGCATTCAGGGATAAGTAGGGAATCACATAGCAATAAAAGCATGTTAAGAACTGCTCTTGTACAGAAAATTACAGTACACATGCAAAAGATATTACAATTCACCTCTTAATTGATCGGCCTCTTTTGTTGGATTGTGTGCGGCTTCACCCAGGGACAGGATTCAAGTTCATGTTCAACAATGTGTATCTGTAGGTCATCTGATACATGCCGAAAATAACCCAGAAACTTTTATCCAGGTGTTCAAGTGTGGTCTGATCTTTCAGAATGAAACACGCCTACTTGTGAACATAATAAAACACAAAACTCTAAACCGCTAACAAAAAGCAGGTACAGTGAAAATGGTGCTCCAGTTCTACCAAGCATAGTGTTCACCACATGACTATAGCACACCTAGTTCTGATCCTACACTGTAGGAGAATGCTTTCAGAAGTTTCATAGTTACATTATTGCATGGAAAAAAAAAAAGAAAAGCACAGGGAAATTCAAGAGAAAGCGTTCTTACATAGACAGCTTTTTTTTTTTTTTCTAGCTTGCGTCTTCAGGGCAGGGTCCCACAGACTTGCCATCCATATGTACTACTCCAAGGTGTCCTGATGCGCAATTTTGGATGCCAGTGGACGATCAAGATCGAGAGGTACCCCACCACCACAGAGAAGGAGAAGAGAGAAGAGAGAAACAGAATCAAGGTGACGACATTGCATAGAACCCAGTGTGAGGTTCAGTGGAAAGACAGGATGAATAGAAAGAGCATAAAGCATAAAGTGGGATCGGATTGTATAAGGCACAAGTCAATTATGTTTCCTTAAGTGGAATTTAAAACCAGAGTAAAGTTTCCATTAGTGCATGAAACAAAAGCAAAAAGCAATTAATTTTTTTATCCGAAGCCCTGGGGCAAGGCGCAAGCTAGCGCAAACACAACCAAGACCAGAAACAGTCCATTAACTTTTAAACATGGTAATGAACTGGTGACATTTTTTTTCTCATTTTCACCACTCACCTGCTCAAGAGATGCCCCTGCAGCTCTCCCCTTGGCATGGTCTCAGAACAGTGCTCCTGAAATGGGCAAATGACAATGAGCTTGTCCAGCAGCTTGTGCACCAGCACGTTGGATTTGCGGCAGTTCTGCAGCAGGACGGGCACACGGTCCACTGGGCAAAAATCACTCTCCACTAGGAAGTTGGTCAGGCATTCTTGGCAGTAGGTGTGTCCGCATGGCGTGTCAAGTGGACAAATTAGGGGCTGTAGGCAGATGTGGCATGTGAGCTCATCATCCACCTCATCTTTGTAGTTGTACTCGTGGTTCTCGTCTAGCAAGTGACGCTGCCCGCAGATCTTGCACAGGTCCACATTAGGGGCAGCGGTTTCAATGTCCATTCCAATACCAAACATAATCCCTGTGGCTCCTTCGGCTGGCATGGCCGTAGCACCAGTGGTTGGTGTTGCTGTCGCACTATTGCTTGGCAATTCCATGTCACCGTCAACAGGCATTGCTGTCGCACCTTCTGCTGGTATGGCCGTAGCACCAGTGGTTGGTGTTGCTGTCGCACTGTTGCTTGGCAATTCCATGTCATCATCAACAGGCATTGCTGTCGCACCTTCTGCTGGTATGGCCGTAGCACCGGTGGTTGGTGTTGCTGTTGCAGTTTTGCTTGGCAATTCCATGTCACTATCAAATGGCATTGCTATGGCACCTTCTGCTGGCATGGTCAAGGCGCTTATGGTTGGTGTTGCTGTGGCACTATTGCTTAGCAATTCCATGTCACCGTCAACTGGCATTGTTGTCACACAATCAATTAGTACTGGTGTAGCAGCACTGCTTGGCATCATTGTAGTGCCATCAAATGGCATTTCCGAGGGACCATTTATTTGTGTTACTACTGCGACACTAATAGACATCTCTGCAGAATCACCAGTTGGCATGTCTATGGTACCTGCTTCTTCTGGCTGCCCAAAAAGATCATCACCAATTGCCATGGCACCTCCTTCATCTTGCCCTGCTTCTGTTGCACTACTTATAGCCATGGCGACTGACGCTTCCTCCTCATCTACTACAGCATCATCAGCAGCTGTTTGCATACAATCCGCCTTCACTGTTTCCATCACAAGTTAAATATGGCAGTGATGGTGGTGAGTGGAGCTTGCAAGCTGTGAGCAGGTGAATGGTGGAGGGGGGCTTTTGCTTAGTCAGCGGTAACGGGGACCTTCAAAAAAGAAAGAAAAGCAGAGAATATCATTTATAAAGTTGGCACCAATAGGGATTAGGGCAAAAAAAATGAGCTTCACCAAGTCAGATGCAATTTTGGCAAGACCAATTACTTTTTTATCTCTTGTACTTGGCAGAATAAGTAGTATTGAACTGCACCCAAAGTCATTTTTCTACCAGCAACAGAAATATCAATACTGCACCCGGGTTATCTAATGATCTTGGGCTGAATGAGAAGCAGAGAGATATTGGAGTGAAAGAGGCAAAGATAGAACTAAAGATTTGACAAGGATATGCTGACATATTGGTGAAAAGTGTGATATATGCATACGGAGGATTGGGAAGGTTTGGAAATAAAACATGCCCTGCACTACAGTTGCCTCATCATTATTACTGTATTTGATTATTAATGTGTTCAATCAATCCATCACTATGCACCATGACTAATTTAGATAAACTACATTAGAGTTTGCTAAGTTAGATATAAATTTATTTAGTACAACATTCCATTTTACTCTCATTTCCTATAAAGTTTATCCTGTACAAGATCGTGGGGGCCCTGAGGGTCCATGGGAAATACTCCAGGTCCCCCATGACTATCTAGGCTGGCTTGTCCAGCGCAGGGGCACATGCTATTGTGGAATTTGGAAATGCCAGATATGTGCCGTAATAGTTGCCAATTCTTAAGCCTGTATGAAAGGGTGAATAACATTTTTTGACCTTCTACTGATTCGAGGGAGAGAACTAACAAGCAAGATATCAACCATACAAACATTATATTGGCAAAAGTATGTGAAACTGACCTTCATACACTACCCAAAATGCTGAACAATATTTCTGTATACTGTGACATTGTACAATTTCCCTTCCAGAGACTTCAAGAGGCTCAAACCTGGTTCAGCCTGACAGTGCCCCAGTGAACAGTGCAAGCTTCATGAAGACATGCTGTGTGAAGGTTGAAGATCCATGTTTCATGGGAAGTAAAATTGAACTAAACTTGAATAATTGTACAGAAGTTTACAAAAGTCTTGAGCCCCTCTCAATTGTTTTTATTTTTTGCTTTCAAAGAGCCAGACTGTCTAGTATTATCAATTTAGTCTTGAGGTATAGGAATCCAGGTTTCCTGAAGGACTTTTTGGTTCTCTCTTTCAGTCCAGTCCCTGTACCTGAGCAGTTTCAGAGGAATGTTTTTGTTTGTTAAGCCACACAATGATCTATGAATCATTCAATCATAAAAAACATTTTCATCATGCTGAGTGGTGGATCAGATGAGAGAGGAAATGAGGTTGCTGCCAAGGTTATTATATAAACAACCCATTTTTAAACTTTAAATCTTTAGGCACTTCGCTGCCACTTTGCAGTTTTAAATTGTATTGAATCAACATTGAAATCCCTTAACTGGCATTATGAGGTTAACAATTTCTCACCAGGATTACTGCAGTAATTTTTATTTTTAAAAAACTAACTTTTTTTTTTACCCTCATCTATTAAATCCATCTTCATATTATTTGGTCGTATAATCTCCTATACAGAGTCCCTGTTATTTTTGGATCTGTCCTCTGAGTCACTGCATGATTCTTTAAAAAGCTTATCATAGTGCCCACTATCTAACGCAGGGTTGGGTTTGTTAATATGTTCCCTAAACAGCCAAAGTCAAATATTATATTATCTTACCCTTATTACTTCCTGATGTTGTTGGTTTGAAGGTAACAAAAAAACAAGCTTTCAATAGCTTTGATTACACCAAGCATGGGAACAAAACCAAGTCAAGAAACAACCAGGCATTTGGGGTACTGATAAAGAGACCTGCTGCTCCCTGATTGACCATGAGACCATATACAGTATGTGAGATAAATAATTACAGTAGTGTGGTGTTAATACAGAATGCCTTAAGCATGTACATTTAGCTAAATTAATACACAATAAAGAATACACAATATAAAATGGGGAGGGAACGTGAGGGAATGAGAATGAGAGCGCGAGATAAAGAGTCAGTCCTGACACATACTCAGGCACACGCCCTGAACCATTGTTTAATTTATGCTTGAGAAAGTTCGAGAAGGATAAAGGCGCACACACAAACACACACACACACACACACACACACCTCACTAAGGTCAGTGAGGTATGTGACTTTCCAATGTATTCTTTAAAACATTACAGATCAAAGACAAGCAAT
>JAAGKR010000417.1:111435-151545 GCA_011419295.1 Clarias macrocephalus
AATAATTACAGTAGTGTGGTGTTAATACAGAATGCCTTAAGCATGTACATTTAGCTAAATTAATACACAATAAAGAATACACAATATAAAATGGGGAGGGAACGTGAGGGAATGAGAATGAGAGCGCGAGATAAAGAGTCAGTCCTGACACATACTCAGGCACACGCCCTGAACCATTGTTTAATTTATGCTTGAGAAAGTTCGAGAAGGATAAAGGCGCACACACAAACACACACACACACACACACACACACACACACACACACACACACACACACACACACACACACACACACACACACACACACACACACACACACACACACACACACACACAAACACACACACACACACACACACACACCTCACTAAGGTCAGTGAGGTATGTGACTTTCCAATGTATTCTTTAAAACATTACAGATCAAAGACAAGCAATATACAGTAATCCCAGGAATTACACAATGACCATTATTCCTTTCATTCCAGTGAACATTTTCCGTCACCTTTCCATCATTCCATTGTTAAAACATTAACTATTTTTTAAAAAGGTCTTTTAAAAAGACCTTTTTTTTTAAAGCAAAGGTTGTTGCCATTATTCATTATTGTAATAGTAGAAATCAAGAAGGACAACATCTGCCCTGTTTTGCATTTGTGTGCATGTTGTTTGCATAAGGTTCAATGGAATATTATCACGCTCTGGGAAACACACTGACTCCAGGCATCACCAGCCAACCAGCGTCACAACTTTAAACATACTATAAAAATTAATTATGATTGCGTGTTGGATTTGTTGGTTGGTAAAGCAGTGTGGTGGTTGTGCAGTTTTTAAAATTTACACTGCATTTGTAAAATATTGCATGTTACAATACGGAAAAGTAAAACTGACAGTAATTAATAATTCAAACCAAAAACAAACCCATACTGTATGCCATTAATGGATCTGAATAATTAGGGTAGATTTTAGTGTCAGAACCATGAGTATTTGTGACATATATAGGTTGTTAGAAGAACTGGTCTCATGACTTCTGCTGATTCATAGGAAGAAAATTGGTCTGTAATTGTTTAAAAAAATTCTCTACTTTTAATGCCTAATTCAATAGAAAAAGTATCTCTCTTTGGTAGAACCATTGTATTGTATGTATAACTTAGGTTTCACTGAGAGGAGGATTAAATATTTACTTTCACAAGAAAATGCATTGAAAAGTCATCACTCAGCACTCACAATGTTGTAAATGCTCACTCAATCACTTTCAGTTTATCCTGGAAAAACCCAAGTGTGAGCTGGGAATAAACTCTGCGTGGGATGCCAGTCCATCTCAGGACACACACAACCATTCATAACTTACTGTAGGTGCAATACATCATAACCAATCCATAGCATAGTTTTTGTATTTGGGAGGTGGGAGGATGGAGTGATCTTTAAGCCCAAATAAAAAGTGGAAAGACAAAGATTTACAACAAAGCTTGTGCGGGATGTCATGAACATCAACAAGAAGAGGACGTCCCTCTGAAATGTACAAAATTACGGAAGAAATATTTACCAGTGAAGCTGCCAAGAGACCTGTGGCAATGTTAAAGAAGATCTTGGAAGTCCTGCTCACTCCCTGCATGTCCCCGCATGAAACTCATATTCTAATTGCTGTGGGGTAAGGTGTCTAAACCAAAGTCTGAATAAACCCAAACCATCTGGTAAATCTGCTATTGTCTTAAGAGCATGGTCTAAATTTCTATTTAAATTTTGACCTTTTTTGGCCATCTAAAGATCATCGGACACATGGTGAAGCATGATGGTGGTAGCATCATACCTTGGACTGATGGTCTAGGCCAGATAAATTGGAATGTAGAGTTACCCATGATCCTCTCTGTTTTGGCACAAAACCTGCAGTCCTCTGTTAGACAGCTGAAGATTCACCTTTCATGCATAATAACAACCCAAACAACAAATCCATTTCAGCAAAGAAAGAACGTTAGAAGAAGAAGATTAACATTTAGGAACAGTCCAGATGTAAATCCTATCAAAAACCAGAAACTGTTTCATAGTTTGTTGCAAAGAAGTTGCAGTGGAATAAATCTGCCTAATCCAAGTTTGTAGACTCTTAACCAACAAGAATGCTGTATTACAAGCAAAGGTGCTTTAACTTTATTAGTGGATGGGTGCAAACATGTATACAACCAGGTTATTCCAGATTTGTTTTTTCATTTGAATTTTGTTGGTTGCTATATCACATTAAGATTTTATTATTTGTCACATGTACTTCACAGCAGAGTTAAATGATTTTTTTCACATATCCCAGTTAGGAAACCAGGGTCAGAACAAAGGGTCAGCCAGGATACAGTGGCCCTGTTAAGGGACTTGCTTAGTGGCAGCTTGGCCTAGCTGGGGCGTGAACCCCCGACCTTCTGATCACTAACCCAGAGCCTTAACCTTTTGAGCTACCACTGTCCATAAAGAGTTACTAAAGCTCAGGCATGATTTATCTCTGCTTAATTTTTTTTTTTTACAAAAACCCTGAGACTTTAACAAGGGTGTGTATACATTTTACAGTATATCCACCTATTCACCTCACTATTCTACATACAGTATGTAGAGTTACATAACTGCCCTGATATAGACAACACACTCTTTATTCTTCCTGTGTCTCTTCTTTGCCCTTCAGTTCTTCCCCTGTCTCCCTACACTCTTTGTTCCTTTCTCTTAGGATCTCTGTCAGATTAGATTAGTTGTGAAGGATTTGTTTATTTTTTATTAATGATCATTCTGATGTGTTACTTATGAAACTAAGTTAAAGATATAAGAAAAATAAATTATTAAAGAAAAACAAACAAACAAAAAACAACCATTGAACTTTGACAGGAAGAAGTGCCGTACGTGACAAGCGTTACACTCATAGAGTTTTACTTGAGTTGGTGTAGATGGACGGTTTCAGTTTTCACTTTCAGGTTGTACTGTAGGTGCAGTAAAAAAAAAAAAAAAGAAAAAAAAAAGCCACCTTTACCCATCCAAGTTAAAGAGTGATAGATTAGCAGTCAAAGAGCAGCCAATTCGGTAGACTTACTCGGATTCAAGTCTTCTTTTCCATCTGCGGTATCCTCATTATTTTCCTTCCACAAGTAATCCAAGAATCCAATACTCTTCCAGAGAAACCCGTAAAACCTGAGAACAGAGAGACGGGATGAGACTCGTCTCAGATCTCACATGCTCTTCTCATGTCTTCTCAGTGATCAGAGATGTCTAGAATTCCTATTTGGAGATTTATAGAAGCTGTAGTGTTAATCAGGTGTGTGTGGGACCATCAGGAATCATGTGTTCTAGGAGAGCCTGGAGCAGCTTAGGCTCTCATTCTGCCTGTGCTGCCTCTCAGTTTACATACACACTCACACTCACACACACACACACACACACACACACACGCACACACACCTGACACAGGAAGTCTGATCTTAAGGGGGGTGGAGCTTTTCAGAAAGACAGGTAAACATGAGAACTGCTCAAACCTGCTCTAAGGTTACCAAGGAACGGTAAAACAGACCCGCACACACAGAGACACACACACATACACAAAGTTATTAAACAAACTGCGAGAATAAGTGAAAGCAAGCACTAAACTGGGTATTAGACTTAACAAGCCTTAACAAGTTAGTTCAGCACACACTCTTTGCTGAAGATTAACACAAAGATTCTCCGCTGGCATTCTCTTGTACTCGAAAGCCTGCAGGTTGGGGCATGTCACAGGATAACAGGATGACAGTAGGAGGATACGGAGCACACCAGTAGCTCAGTAGTTGTGTCATTAATTCATGTTCAGTAAACTTTATGATAGACTGATGATGCATGCACTCCCTGATGAATACACCTTCAAATCTGGCCTCTGTTCTCTGTGTGTATGGAGTTTGCATGCATGCTGGGTTTCATCCAGCTTCTCTGGATTCCTCCCACAGTCCAAAAACTGTCTTGTAGGCTGATTTGTGTTTCCAAATTGCCTGAAGTGTATAATAGAGTCTGTGCACATGTATGCTTTGCCCTGCGATAGGTTGGCACCTCATCCAAGGTGTACCCTGTCTTGTGCCCCGAGCCCTGCAATAGGCTCCAGCACTCCCATGATCATACCACAAAATGTATGGATGGAATTCTGGTTAAAAACCTTTTTCCTGCTTTCCTTTTCTTGTAGCATTGAATGTAGTTCATAGCTGATTGTCCTCTCTCTTACTTTTGTTCCAGCTGCTTTGGGTTGTCCGAAGCTCTTTAAGTGACTGCAAGCTTTTCTTACCATCCCTCCTTTTTCGTCTGTTTAGTTGTCGTTCCATGATCAGTTATTGTTCCATGAATTTTCCATCTGCATATCATCAATACAGTTGTACTGACATGAATGACTTCACTACAATATGATTCTGTAACTTCAGGGAGCTCCTTTACCTTCACCATGATTGATACTAGTTACTGTAAGTGACATCTTTCACATTATTTCTAGGTTGCTGCTTCAGAACATTTTAGTTTGTTCTGAATGTATATGGACTGCATTTTCAATAACATTTAATAAGTGCTTGGATAACATCAAAGTAGAAAGCTTCCGCCTCCCAGGAACTCCTTTAATGGCCCAAACATGTGGAAATGGCTTGGAGAGAGGTCAGGACAGTACGGTGGATGTGGCAATAACTCCCAGCTGAGGTCGTGAAATGTGCAAGTGGTGTTGGTGAATAGTGTGTGTACAGTTCCCACAATAAAATGCAGCTCTACCGAAACTTGGCAACAAGATTTTCATAGATCAGGCATTCCTCTCTCTGAATGTTAACAGACACAACTGTAGTGGGCTCCGAGCCACTTCGGCCGGGATCGTTGTAAACAGCCTTCATTAAAATATTTGCACCATTCAAATGTTTTACATTCTTTACATTTCTTTTTATTTACATGTCTAAGCCTGTCATTACAAGTCTTCGGTAATTATGTTTTCTGGTTTAATTCACTAGGAATTTCATCACAAGTCCCGATGAACACCCCTTGTACAGAATTTTATTGATCTATTTCTTTTTTTAAATGAAATCAATATTTTCATTGACTGTATATTCTTCTCACTGTATATTGACCTGAAATGAGGTATACAAATGGTCTTACAGCAACAAGATGCACAGAGGGAGAAAGACTGACAGATGCACAGCAGTAGACTGCTTACAATCAGCAATTGTGTGCTACAAGATAAGCTACAGTACAAGTCTTGTCTTCTAATTCAATAGTTTCTCTTAATTTTTTTTTCCTTTTTTGATGTTGTAGGACATTACTGATTACATCAAACTATGAAATAGCATATAGTAAAGATCATCAACAGTTCACCATTACTTTAACATCAGTCCTTCCAGAAAACATACAGTGAAAGTACAGTATTTAACACATGCACAATGCACATTGAAAGTACAATGCACATTCAGAAAACATCAAATGCTAAGATGAGCCAGGCTCTCGAGAGGACTGTCCCATAAGACAGTCCATAAGACCAAGACTTCTCTCTGAAAATCACTACACAGAAATCACTAATTAACATCACTGCCGATTTGAGCCTACAATCTATCTATCTATCTATCTATCTATCTATCTATCTATCTATCTATCTATCTATCTATCTATCTATCTATCTATCTATCTATCTATTCAACCATCCATCCATCCTAATGTGTCATACACTCAGAGCCCATTTAAAGTGCTGTATTTTTACACTTCTTGTGAAAAGTTTTTGAATATCTGAGAATTTCCTGAATTTGGGCTTCAACAGGCAAGGACCACTGCATGTCATATTAATCCATGGTATATGTATTGTAATATTTCCCTTAATAAATTTTGCTTTTAAGTTATTGAGTTATTATATTTATTTATATATATTTAGAACTGTTTATATGATATTATGGCTATACTGTGGCTCGCACCTCCAGGGTTCAAATATCACCTCTGTTTATGGTGTTTGCATGTTCTCTCCATGCTTGGTGGGTTTCCTTCGAGTACTCTGGTTTCCTCCCATGGTCCAAAGACAGATGCCTGATTCATATTTTCAAATCACTCATAGTGTGTGATTGGGTGCTTGAGTATGTGTGCCATCCACGGTTTACTCCTAAGTTCCCTACGTTCCTACGCAGGATAAGGTATACGCTATGTACAGTACATTCAAACCTAAACACATATTCATAAAAACTGTGTATTTTTGGTAATTTTTTTTTTAACTCAACTGTTATCTTTAAGCTATAAATATGCAAATGTTTCTCATCATGCACAGCATTTTGGCACACCTAGTCAACAAAGTGTTGTATTGCACTTTATTGCTTGAAAGACTGTTGTGGGAACAGATATATATTATGTCAGCATTTTGCTTTCTCTCTTTCTCTTTTTATCGTTTTGTGTGTGTGTGTGTGTGTGTGTGTGTGTGTGTGTGTGTGTGTGTGTGTGTGTGTGTGTGTGTGTGTGTGTGTGTCTGAGACTGTTTCCTTTCCTTAGATTCAAGAAAATGGTAATGAGACCATCTTTGCCTGTGACTGCCTATGTGTTTAGATGTAAACATGCTGGGGTAGCAGGTCATTGGGCCGCAGAACAGGGTGTGTGTGTGTGTGTGTGTGTGTGTGTGTGTGTGTGTGTGTGTGTGTGTGTGTGTGTGTGTGTGTGTGGATGTGAGTGTCTGTCTGTCTGTCTGTAAAATAGAGCGAGAGAGAGAGAGGTAGTGTCAAAAAATGAGCACAAAGTGACTCTATTAAACATCATTGTAAATGAGCTAGCAATGCAATGTCTTCTTGTGTGATGCTAAAAGAGCAACAGCTACAGAATTACTATGGAAAAAACTACTGGAAAGCCTTCCCAGACGTTACCCAAAGTGAACGGCAAAAGGATTACCAGCTACATATTAATGCCTGTCTATTTGATGGTCAGAGATTCACATACTTTTGGCCATACAGTGTATCTCTCATTATAACTGTCTTAACCATCGTTTTCTCAATTTTACCCTCCATTATGATGATGATGGCTGATCCACACTAATCATTTCCTTTTGTTTTTTCATCATTTCCTTCTTTCCATCTGTCTTTCTGTCTCCCATACACGTATAGACCTAAACACAACAATGTGTAGCAGAAGCACCATTAACTGGCACCAGGCTACTATGCTTTTTTTTGCTTTTTGCTTTTTTTTGTAATTATGTTTAATTACAGAAAGAAGTAAAAAGAAGTAAAAGTGTATTTTGAAGCCAAAAAATCCCTGAAAGGTTACCTGATGATTACCTGATGGCCTACCAGATCCTTTGTGATAAAAGATAAAAGGGTAACCTAGCAGTCGATAGCTTTGGTTCTGCTGATTATTTTCAAATGCTGTATGTTGTATAAAATAAGTGTATACAAATAACATATAAAAGTTTGATTTCTGATCATAGTGTGATTTAGACAGTATAGCTGCTAATGCTAACGTTAATACTAGCTTTAATATTTGCGCTAGCTTATTCAGTGCTTCGAGTGCAAATGAGACTATACTATGGAATACGCCATGCTTCTATGCTTCATAAATGATGTGCAGATAATGCTAACTAGTACTGACATTTCACGCTTCCTAATTAAGCACTAACTAACTGTTCTGGAGTTAGATCTCAAGGTGTGTAGAGTAAAAAAAAAAGCTTTAATTAATTATAATCATATTTTATTACCTCTACTTTCTTTTTCTTGGGTTTAGATTTTGTTTCATCAAGAAAATTTTCATCTATATTATCTTGCCTGTTAGTTATCCCATGCACAAAACAACCTTAAGCTGAATTTAGAAGCTGATAGCTAAATAAGAGCTATTGAGTAATTGTGATGGATTACAGATTAATCAATCATTTCAACATATAAATGAATTAATTATCAAAGTAACCGTTAGTTGCTGCTCAGAGGACTAATATAGGGTGTAGAATCACTTTTCCACACACCAAGTAGTGCCTTGATCAGGGGCTTAGAGAGGGTTTTAGCCTTGTGTTAGAAGCAAGCTAGCATTGGAGCGTGCTTTAGCCATGAATAGAAGAACACAGATGGTTCAAAAGTGATTAAAAACGACTTAGAAGCAGTTACAAAGGAGACACATTTTTGTTGAAGATGACATTACCATATAATATATCAGAAAGTGCTTCTGTGGCTGTTTTTTTTTATGTAGGTTTTGCCAATGTTGTCTGGTAATTATTGTCCCTTTTGCCATCCAGTGTTGGGCAGGACCATATCAGACAGACATCAGGTGCAAAAGGTCTATAGATTCTCTTGTGTTTCTCATACTCAGTCAGAACGAACAAGCCTGTTTCACTCACCATCACATCACCAATCAACATCTCATTCATACCACAATGACCTCTATACATGTATCGACTTCTGGGGTTTCGTCACATCCTATATCAAAGCTCATGGTATGTTGCACACTGCTAGCATGTGAAACAGTAGTAATATACTGTAGTATCGCATCTATCTTTTAAAAGAAACAGAATTTGCCATACACAGTGTTTCTGATTAAAAGGGAATCAGGTTGATCTTGACTGAGCTCAGTACACGATTCTTTTTTTAACTGGGAATATGAGAAGAGGCTCCGGTACAAAGTGTTCCCTCTTTTTAAAAAGCAGTCTTTGATGACGAGGTCAGAGAGATCAGGTGATCAGATAGATTACTGAGCAGTCATCTGAAACCTGGCCAATGTGTGGCTTGGAACTGTTGCTCCTTTTGACCGTGATGTGGATTTAAAGACTCTCAGGATGTCTATCGATATCTTTATACAGCCTCTGCCTGAAATTAAAGCAGCTTCTTGCCTCCTCTCTGTCTCTCTAGGGTGGATGTGAAAGGTTAAGCAGGAGCTCCAAACTGCATCCATATTTCATAGCGATGCTGCTAATGTCACAGTGGGGATGAATATGCAGGAGGAAGACCACAGGAGGAAGGTCTCACTTTAGTTGTTCTCACTAAACCACGCTGTGGAATCACCAGACTTACCACAGAAAAACTTCTGAATGAGCTTTTCACTATTTTACTATACCCACAAAGCATCAGATACGCAGCTATTCAAAAAAGACGGCTCACAAAGGTGTTGTTTTTTTCTCTCACACACACTTTTTGAAAACCCTGACACAACCAGAACAGCGCTCTGAAACAGGGTGTGTCATGAAGTCAGTGGGATTCTGAGATAACAAGTCAAGACCAATTCCTTTTTTACATATACGCTATAAAAATACATGGTGTCACACCCCTCTGGCTGCGTACACACATGTATATGCTCAGACATGTAAAAAAAAAAGTCCTGCGGGTTAAATTCTACTTGATGTTACAACAACCTGCCTTTCCACAAAGCGCTCAGACACTCAGTCTGCCATGGAGAGCTAAAAACATATCAGCACATCAAGCATTATAATACATAATACAGCATACCCTGAATTTGTAGTTTAAAAACCTGCAATCAAACATAGTATAATAGGACACAATAGGACATCTCAATAGGATCTTTTGGACAAGTCTAGTCTTGCGTGATACTAATTTGCATGTTAACAAATATACTTTAGACTGAAGCTATTGAAGAAAAACTATTTTAACCTTTTGACCTTGCTGTGACCCTGACTGATTAAAAACTAAAGCTGAGGGATAATGAGGGGAATGATGGCAGTGAGTTGACTGCACACCTTATTTGCTGGTAATGGTTGCATGCATGGATCTGTGGGTAACCTCTAATTATAATTATTACTATTTATTTATTACTTTATTTTTTGCATACCACAACATATTACGGTCAGAACACAGGGACTGATGGCAAGGTAAAGTTAGTTTTAATGCCTTGCTCAAGGGCCCAACAGTGGCAGCTTGGCAGTGCTGGGACTAAACACTGCCCTTCTACCTCTTTTTTGGCTATAAGACCACAAAAGCTTTGCGTCCTAGTTAGCATCCAGCCAGCTTATGCAAAATATAGCAATGTAATTAAGGAAAAAAATGATCATGAGATACATTCACCCATGAATTAGCCACCACAGAGTCCGGACCTTAACCCTAATGGAAGTCCTTGATATCACTCAGACACTACAGGAAATATGGAAACTCCAGTTGACCTAATCTGCATGTCTATGAACTGTGGGAGGAAACCGGTGATCCAGTGGAAAACCACCCAGCATGCAGAAAACATGCAAGCTCCACGCACGCAGACCTGAACCCTTAAAGTTCAAGGTCACAGTGCTAACCACTACAGCACAGTACCACCCCAATCCTATACATAATGCGGATCCTATACATATACAAAATGCATTCATCTAATAAAGCTGCTCATCCATACTGTCTGCAGTCCTCGTTAATACACTAACACTAACAATTCTGATTTGGGTTTCGAGTTAATTCCTGCTTCATATTTTTTAACTGAATATAATTCATATCCAGCTTTAAGCAGGGATGATAAAACACCTCTGTGGTCATGGAGTTATTGAACAGGATGAACTGCATTCATGTTCTCTCCCACAACAAATCCATCACATCTGCCCTGATTGCAGCCCTGTGACTATAATGAAACTGCTCTGATTAGTTCATCAGAGGTCGAGTAAATGTTTCCTGGGTGTGTCTCTAAATGTGTCAGGTATATATGTGTGTCTATGTGTTTCTAAATGACTAGTGGCATTTGAATCAGGCTATGGTTGAGTGTTATTAAAAGCCCCTGCTTTTATCTTTTAAGTGTCGCATGTGAGCTGCATTGGTGGAAACACAACCACACACACTCACACACACACACACAGCTTAAAGCAAAGTGGAGTCTTTTAATTAGTCTTGACAAGGATGAATAAACACACACACACATACACACACACGCACACACACACTGAAAACACTCTTCTCTCTGTCAGTACATGAAATGTAAAACTCTCTGAGTCAACGATGTTTGATAAAACCCACAGAAACTCATTCCCTGTCTCACTCCTGGCTTCTGAATATACATAAATGATGTGTTTATTTCTACTGAAACCCAAATGGAAATATTTAGAACTTACAGAAAATCAGCCTGGAGTTTTTATTTTGTGTGATCTGTTTTTGTCATTCGATCAGTTCATCCTTGCATGATTAATATATAAAAGTGTCCATTTGACCACTTACTGCTTTGTGTCTTGAGCAACCAGCCGGGAGTTAATGTTACAGACAGAAGAACACTGTTTGCTGTCTGCGACAGACAGAGGCCAAACTCTGTGACGCAGAACGGAAAAGAGACTCTGTGTGTATTGGACCGAACACTCATCGTGCGCCTATCTGTCCTGCAAAAACAGTTCCTCTGAGACTGTTCTAACCATACATCTATCACCGTGATGTATTTAGCCATTAGGACATGACAGGCGGAATACAAAAAAAGGCAAATCATTTAAAGAGACAAAAGTGGAGGCTGGGAAAGGAAGACATCTAAGATGGATGGAGAGAACAACAAGTGTGTGTGTATGTGGATGTGTGTGTGTGTGTGTGTGTGTGTGTGTGTGTGTGTGTGTGTGTGTGTGTGTGTGTGTGTGTGTGTGGGCATCAGCATCAGCCCACTGTTTCAGTGTCAATAGGGGACACAGCAAATAAAGATGAATGAAGTTAATACAATCTTGCAAGACCTACTATAGAACATACACACGTACACACAGACAGTGACTCAGATGTAGACAATGACTCATACTCACATACGTACAAATCTCGACAGGAAGGAACACAGGTTTATAAATGTGCACATGGTGAAAGAAACTATAAGAAACTTTGTGCATGCTTGTTGATTATTAATAGTACATATTAATAATCAGCAAACGAATACTAGAAATTAAGTATCATCATGTTAAGAAGGCACAAGGGTTGGTGAACTATGCTGTGCTCGTCCTTCCAGTACAGTTCCAGAGAGGTGCAGTGTTTACGTCTGGGTACATTGAAGCTGTTGTGGCAGCTCATCCTGGCTCATTAACTTCAGTACTACCAGGGTTCGAACAGTACTGAATGTAGCACTGGCATTTATTTAGAATATCCAAATATAAGGGCTATTTATGAAGCGAATTGTCTCTTTAAAAGGAACAAGTCTGACACTTTTGCATGCCAAGGAGTCAAAACACCAACACACAACATGGATGGACCTTTGCATATTCAAACGCGGTAGTAATCTTATTCCAATCCACCTCTTTTCTAAGGCAGCAGTAGCTCTCAGAGGAGTAAGGCTCTGGATTACTGGTCACTTCAAGCCCTAGCTCCACCAAGTTGCCATTGTTAGGCTTTTGAGCAATCGTCTTAATCCTGTCTGCTCCAGGGACACTGTATCAAGGCTGACCATGCACTCTCACCCCAGCTTCATGCCTGGAATGTGTGAAGGAATATTTTCCCTGTACTGTAATGTATATGGGAAAAAACTCTTTAAGCCAGGTAGTTGTCTAAGATGTGTTTATGAGTAATCTATCGATGGCCTTAGTAAGTCTTTGAGGCAGGTGTTCAGAGCTCTTAGAAGCCATTGTGACATTCCTCAATGCTACAAATCCTACTAATAAGAATTCTCAAGCAGGGGTGGCATGTTACTCTGTTACTGTAATTAAGTATTTTTTTGTGTATCTGTGTTTTCCATATGTAATACTGTTTACTTCTACTCACTGCATTAAAAAAAAAAAAGAAAATCCTGTACTCCCTACGTTTCAAATAGAAACTTGTTTCTATTCAGTTGAAGATCACAAAAAGTGTATTCATTTTCTAATCTAAACATATGCGTTCACACTGTTGCTCACACCATAGCATGCCCTGAGCTCCACCCCATGTGGGAGGACAGGAACAAAACAATTCCACCATTCAGATCAGTCCAAGTTTACAGGAATGACTGGCAGGTCATTATAAAAGCGCAGCTACTATATGTTATGGCATCAAAGTAATACCTAAACGTTTACCTAGACAACAGATCCCGCCCACTTGATCTCCAGGCTGCAGATTATTCCGGCTTCTTTTTCAAACATCTCAAATGGATGCACTTGTTAAGGTAAGATTAGAAGCAATCCAGCTAACTAGCTAACATACTGAGGAAAAGAGATCACTTACGAATTTATTATTATTTTTTATTATTTATTATTTATAGTGTTTTTTTTTGTTTTAAATAATAAACTTATAATTATAATATTTAGCATGTCCTTTAACCCTATTGTATTATGTATACTTGCAGTAGACCGAGGTTTAATTGTGTAGACTACTTGCATTATACACGCTAGCAATGATAGCAACTAGCAAGAAACACTGAAAGATACTAACAATGCTACCCACCATTCAATTAATACCAAATCTTGTTGCTATCAGTCTCTACTAGATTTTCTAGAACATTGATGCTATCAACATCCTCATGTTCAATTGTGTTTAAAATACTGTTTTAGTAGCTCCACCAAATAGAAATCCAATTTGTTGATCAATTCATTTGTGTAGTTGTACTTTTGTACTTAAGCCACATTTTAGAGCATGTACCTAGTACTTCAACTTGAGTAACTGTTTGAAGTGGTACTGCTACTTGTGGTGCAATACATTTTTAGGCAACTTGTATTTTTAGTTGAGTATTGAGCTTTTGTACTTCTGCCACCTCTGAAGCATAGACTCAACAGAATTGTCCTGAAGATTGGAAGCCTGTAACCCGGCCTAATAAATCAGGACAGATACTAGGGTCAGATTGTGGCACCAGCAGCATGAATCAATGGATGCAATCTGCCTTATATGAACAGTCCAGGCTGGTGGAGGTGGTGTAATGGTGTGAGAAATGTTCATGTGGGACACTTTGGGTTTGGTAATAAAACATCATTCATCACTTGAATGCCACAGTCTGTTTGAGTATTGCTGCTGATCATGTGCATCTCTTCCTGGCCACATTTGAACATCTTCTAATGTCTGCTTCCAGCATAATAAGGCACCATGTCACTAAGCAAAAATAATTTCAAACTGGTTTCATGGTTATTTCTCTTAGTCAGAGAGTTTTCCAGTCTGACTGACTGGTTTCTCTGTGATTCATCTACCTGTTTTTCTCATTTGCAATATTTCAAAATCAGATAGCTTACATGTGCCAGATATTTCAGTGGTTACATTTGGTAGTGCTGTGCAAGCCGGTAAACAGACAGGAAATTGACTTTGTCTAAACTGGATTCAATTAACATGGGCGACGAGGTTAAAATACTGTGCTTTTGGAAGAGAGAGAGAGAGAGAGAGAGAGAGAGAGAGAGAGAGAGAGAGAAAGACTCCCCAGGCAGAAAATAGAGAAAAGAGGCTTAACTATAACGTGTAGGAAGCTGAAAGAAGTGAGAAATTGAGAAGGGGGATTAGAGGTCTTGCGGAAAATAAGACTGTTCCATCAGAGAGAAAAACGTCATGAGTGACGTCTGTCCCTTCACGCTTCTCTTTCCTGCCTCTTGCTTTATAATGACACTCATAGGAGAAGGCATTTCTGAATCAGTGAGCAGACTGAGAGCTGCCTAGACGTAGCACTGTCTGCAATTCAAGACCGATAACATCCATACATTTATGCAGCTATTAGAATTATAAATTAGCTAATTATTTGATAATGCTGTTTAGGCTAAACCATTAAGCTTTGAAGCAGTTTTCCTTTCAATCATCTGTCTTTGTGCGCAGCTGCAATGGATGATGCAGGGTCAAATAAAAATCAGCAGAAGAAACCATGGACAGCAGCGTCTCTGAGCTTTAAACTTTTTAGTACCCTGAATCTGATAAAAGGCCAGTCTTGGAGAAAGGAAACTTTTCTGATGGGTCATTGGTGAGATAGTGCCAGCAGGCTTACTCTTGTTTGTTTTTTTCTAACTTATCTTTTTTAACACACAACAACATACACACACACCACACACACACACACACACACACACACACACACACACACACACACACACACACACACACACACACACACACACACACACACACACACAGAGTTGGCTCTGCCGAGGTATGTCTTTCCTACCTAAACTCTAGCAGCTGCCAGCTGATGTGGATGAGACAGTGTCTCACAGTGAGCTACACAGCTGCTCTAACTCAAACTGGGAGACAAAGACTTCGTTCTTGACAATATTGTGGGACATAAATCAAACAAAGGTGGGTAACAGCTACAGACAGGTTCACCAATTTTCATTGAAAAACCTTCTTTTTTTGGTGGCAAGTGTTGGCCAAAAGTATTGAGACAGAAATTTTATTTAGTATTTTAATGACATTCTTATTTAAAAAAATAATAAAGTCTAGCTCATAAGAATAACTAGTTATTTTATGCAATGAAATTGTTATAAAACAATCAATATTTAGTTTGAAGTCCTTTATTCTTCAAAACCTGCTGGATCTGTCTAGCCAATAAGGCAAAAAAGACTCCTGCTGTACTCTGGTGTCACACATTTCATCAATGCCTGCTTGACTGCTTTATAAAGAAATTTACAGCAGAAGGCAGACAACCCAGCTTCAGAATACTGCTTATTTATTCCATCCATTAACTAAACCTGTTGACTGTAATTAACACAAATCTTCATGCAGACAGGCTTGAACTAATTAATGTGGATCACATGTTTTGTACACAGGAAGAATTATAATACATGGCATACTATATATTGTCTTAATACTTTTGGCCACTGCTGTACATTGGGTTAATTTGCAGAGCGAGCGAGTGGGAAAGAGAGTGAGAAATCTCTGCAAATCATTTGTTCTGACTAAATGTCTTTATGCTATGATGTCTATCCTGATTGGAGTGCTCTTTTCCAAGACGACTCTGCCCACATTAACTAAATGGCTCAATGTCAAAATCATTACAAGATCTCAACCCAGCTGGCAGATTTGGACTCATGTTTTACACCAGGGTTCTTCTCCTGGCGTCGTGGATGCCCAGTGTCCAGTACACTTCTGCTCAAACACAGCTGATTCAAATAATCTAGTACTGTAATCTGTAATTTGCATGTGTTTAGGGTGACTTACTGTATGAAAGTTGAAGAGCCTTCCATTGCATTTGGAAATACCAGTTAATCATGAAAAGTGCTGCACCCTAAAGAAACCCACCAAGCACAAGGAAAATAAGCAAACTCCACTCGCACAGAGATGGACACCCCCAACTTTAGAGGTGCGAAGCGACAACAGTAACCACTAAGCCACTCTGCCTCCTGAGGGAATATAAAAAGGTAAAAAAGGTATTTATAGTGCAAGCTAAAGCGGTTCTCCTACAGCAAGTCACTTTGTTCTTTTTGTCATCTCTGTGTATAGTAATTAAGAGCTAACACTTATTGTAGGCCTGCTGTAGCACTTAACACCTGCCACAACTGCATCTTCTACTACTACACCTACACCAGGAAGTGCCATTGTTTGAAGTTATTAAGCTAAACTCTTCCTCCTTAATTCCTGTCCCGCATCAAAGTCACTGAGCTAGTGATGTGTAATAAAGCGTTCATTTATGGTTGCTAATTATTTTATTCTTGCAGTTGGGCTCAAGGTGATTTTTTAAAGCCCTCGGTACAATGGCAAGAGGTTGGACACCAACAGGTGTAGAAAGGTCTGAATATATCTAACTATGACATCACAAGCTAGATTCGTACTTTACAAACCTGTTTTTTGTTGTGTAGAAAGTGTAAGGATATGGTGAAGAGGTAAAAAACACCACTGGTAAACCCAACTTTACACTATGTGGCCCATGGAATGTGGACTCCTGACTCTCAAACCCATACAGTATACGGTTCATATCCAAACTGCTGCCACAATGTTGGGAGCTTACCATTGTGCAGAATGTCTCTGTCTTCACTAATACAAACAGTCCCAGCAAGACCGTGCCCGTGGGCACAAAGCAAACTTCATAAACTCATGTTCTGTGGGATAGGGGAAGAACTAGAGTGAATAGCCTGGAACACTGACTGCACCCCAGGCCTCATCACCTATCATCATGCCCTGCTCCTTTCATCAGTGCCTAATGCTTTTGTAACAGAATGAACACAAATTCCCACAGCCACAATCTAAAATCTAGTGGAAACCTTTCCCAGAAGAGTGGTGTTATTTACAACAGGAAAAGACGAATAAATCTGGAATGGGGTGCTCATAAAAACACATATGGGTGTGATTGGTGTTTTAAACTTTCAGCCAAACTCACTGAAAACTCCATGATGAATTCAAACTGCTATCATCAGGTAGGAGGAACAGATTTCCCAGGTCCAGGTGCAATGGATCAAACGCTTTTTTTATTGTATGTGGAATTGCTGCAATATTTGTACAAAATGCCCAATAAACCAGGACTTTCAAACGTGAAGAATAACAGAACACAGTTATAAGTATTTATTACTCTATAAAATGCCCTGCTGCACGAATGCACTTAACCCCGCATTTCGCTAGGGCTTTCACCAAGCAGTGTGCGTGTGGATTTTGCATGTTCTCCCCATGCTGAGGATTTCCTCCAGGTACTCTGGTGTCCTCCCAAAGTCCAAAGACATGTGGTGAGGGGTGTTTAAAAAAAATGGTTGTGGCTGAATGATTGTACTTATACCCTGCAATAGGTCGGCACCGCACCCAGGTTTCTTATATCCCCTGAGTCCCATGGGATAGGTCCTCCATGGCCCTGGAAAAGATGAATGGTAGAGAGAAGGAATTAGATTGAGTAAGTTTTTTTTTATTATGCTGCAAAGCTGAATTTCACATCCATCAATCCATCCATTTTTTGTCTATACTAGTTATCCTATGTTTGGTCATGCTGGCCTGGCGCCTATTTCAGGGAGGTTAGGGCACAAGGCAAAGTACATCCTGCATGGGGTGCCAACCCATTACAGAGCACAAGTACATTCATTTACACACCCCTTTTTTTTCTTTACAACATCAATCATTTAACAATCCATGTCTTTGGATTGATGCGAGAAACCAGAGTACAGTGGAACCTCGGATTGCGAGTAACGTGATTTACGAGTGTTCCGCAAACCGAGCAAAGATTTTTAATAAAACCCCCCCCCCCCACAGAAACTCTGCTCGTCTCTTATGAGTGTGCGCTTGCAATTTGACACCGACACACACACACACACTCACAAGCACAGACACTCTCTTGCCTTTTCACCCCCTCAGAAACACACAGAAACTCTGCTCTGTCGCGATTCTTTTCAAAGGTAAGGTGCTGGTTCATTTGTTTTTTCTGTTTTTTTTACTTTACAGCAGTGATTCCCTTAGTATGCGCTCACGCCAGGTCAGAGAGATTTCTTTTTTCCCTGTCAAAACTGTGTTTCCGTGTTTGTGTGTGTCCGTTTGTTGTGAAACTTAAGTGAATCCGTTAATATACACTCATGCCAGTCTCAGAGAGATTTCATTTTTTTCCTGTTAAAACGGTGTTTCCGTTGTGTGTGTGTTTGTTGTGAATTTTAAAAAGCGAGGTGGGGAGAGGGAGGAGGAGTGTTACTGTGTAAAACGAGGTGAGTGAAGGGGCTAATTCCACAATTCCACACACACACACACACACACACACACACACACACACACACACACACACACACACACACACACACACACACACACACACACACACACGGCGCCTACGCGCACCAATGGAAACACTTATCTGTCGGGATTTATTTGTACTTTTTTTTTAAACGTAAAGTGCAGATTAATTTGTTTTATTTTCATTTTATAGATTGTATTAATTATTTTTATGTATTTATTTTTTGGGGCTGTGGAACAAATAATTTGAGTTTTCATTATTTCTTATGGGAAATGATGATTTGGTTTACGAGTGTTTTGGAATATGAGCCCACTTCCTGAACAAATTATGCTCGTAATCTAAGGTTCCACTGTACCTGGAGGAAACAAGCATTGGGGGAACATGCAAACTCCATACACATAGACCAAAGGCAATTTTCACACCCCCAAACCTGGATGTCCAGGGTGACAGTGCTAAACATGCCACTGTACAGTATGTTACCATAACCAAATGACTCCGTGCCTCATTAGAACCCACTAGATATCGCTATGATTATTTCCACACTAAATAGCATTGCAACAGGTCTTGCTGTAATGTTATCCACCAGAGAGCATCTTTGCCATGGATTTTGATTGCAGCACTTTAATCCCATCAATAGCATTAGCTCAAGGCTAATCACACACCTCTGAGTGGCTGGTGATCCCTTTTACTTGAGCACAACTTTATTCACTGGAACTGAAAAACTGGAAAGACAAGCAGCTACACAGTAATTGTATATCTGTGTATGGTCCTTGATTTGTGTGTTCTAAATGAAAAAGCCAAAGTGAGAGAGTTGCAATCTATACCACTGACCAAAACATTTATTGACAAAATGCTAAAGCAACGTCGATTACAAGGAAACAGAAGGAACGCTGTGCTGTTACTTCACTCTGTCTCGGGTTCTCAGTGAAACTTATATTACGATCAGACAGAGAAAATAGAGACAGGAAATCCAGAGAGCGTGAGAGAGGGAGTGGATAAAGTTCTATTTAAAATCCAATTTAAATTTAGTTAGATAGTGAACGAGTAATAATGCTTCCATTTCTATACTCACCCGTTCACTGACACATTTGTTTATTGCCATACGGATCGATTTGAATTTTAATTTTGGATTGCAAAGAGAGTGAAACAGTGGGGTTTCTCCCCTGCTGGGTGTTGAGAGACTCTGCGACAGCCATCTAATGTGCTTGGTGAAACTTCATCAGTCTTTATGAAAAGACCTACTGTATTTTACTCAAAGCCAGACATACAGACAATCTTCTCCTTACTACTGAGACACCGAGATTGCACAATATTAGATTTTTTCTATTCACATAGACGAATGTTTTTAGCTTGTTTACATAAGCCACTGTTAAACATTTTTTATGTTATCTTTTTTACAATAAAATTTTTATTTCATAAACTCCTTTCCAATGTACAAACCATGAATGCACCAGCAGAATAGATTTGATCTTATTGTACGATTACGGAATAAAATATCCTCTGCTAGATGATGATGATGATGATGATGATGATGATGCTAATAAAATTGAGTGCTTGTAGGTTATGTTCTCAGGGTCATATCTCAGTCTCAAATATATTTGATACATCATCCATACTTAACTGAAACTACAGACTTACTGTTGGCTACTCCCATCAAGGGGTCACCTGATCCGCATACAACTTGGCATAGGTTTTTACGCCCGATCCTCAGTCCTCAAGTCAACAACCTAGAGCCTTCTCCGCCTGAAATCAAACTTCTACAAATTAACATCTATATTATCTTATTTATTCATTTTCAAACACTGATAATCAGTAATCTGGTAGGTAATCATCAAATAATCATCAGGTAATCTTTCTGTTATGGTTTTGGCTCCAAAATACACCTCAAACGTAATTATCAAT
This sequence comes from Clarias macrocephalus, assembly GCA_011419295.1. Classification (NCBI taxonomy): domain Eukaryota; kingdom Metazoa; phylum Chordata; class Actinopteri; order Siluriformes; family Clariidae; genus Clarias; species Clarias macrocephalus. The sequence goes on from JAAGKR010000417.1 coordinate 131,741, forward strand.
GACAATGACGGTTATTGGTCCTTCTGCTGTACACTCTTGAGACTTATCTCATGCTAGTCATGCATCTGCAAAAGATTTTAAAAATGCATGATTAGAGGTATCTTTCAGCTGGAGCATTTAAACACGCTTGAGTTAACTTTTTACAGGAATAGTAAAATACGGTACCTTTAAAGCAGCCACACCGTTTAGCTCAAAAACAATACTGAATCTGTGGTTGTTTGCAATAATGACCATAACTAGACGCTACAATAAAACCAGGAATGGTTAAATAGAGCTATTTAATATTAGCAAATAAGGCATTTTTCTAAGAATCATAGTAAGTTCAACACTATCCACAACACAACTACAATTCTGATGCACACAAATATCTGTGACTTTTGTTCCTTGATGAACGAGTAACTTGCACATTGCACATGACACTTTTACAGCCGTGTCCTAGATTCGATTCTCGGGCAGGGAACCGACCCCAGCCACTCAGGAGTTGCGCTAGCCAGTTACCTTCGAGTATTGGTCCCAAGTGTGCATAAATTGGGGAGAATAAATTCTAAAACGTGCCAGTTTAAATATCATGTATAACTAGTTGACCCAGCATCACCTGGAAAAAAGTCTTAAAGAACAACTTAGGACAGAGAGCTATAGCTTTAATTACACTGTGTAGCAGGAGAAGGTCACTGTAGATAACAATGGCATGATTCTAAAAGTTTTTTTTCTCTACATGGATGCTAAACCAAGCCCATTTCGTTGATGTGCAATGTACTGTCATTAGGTAGATAGGAAAAGAAAAGTCATTAGATATTTGTACCAATTATTTTAAAGGTCAAAATAAAAAGGTAAGGAGTAAGAATAAAACATATATATTACAAGAAGTACCCAAGTATTCCAAGTATTAACTCAAGAAGCTCAAGAAAAGTAGAAAAACACCAGAAAAAAAGTAAGTACCATTACTCCCACTTGCATATCTTTACATTATTGTTTTAATTATTTTTAATAAGCTAGAATCCTTATTATGGCAATGTTGCAGGTTGGAAACAATCAAAAACTGTCATTTTGCATAAAAAATAAGAAACCTCCCTCCTCTCTGTGTGCATCCTCTAGAGTGCACTAAACTCATAAATTCATATTGATTAACTTCACAGATCATTAGGGGCTCATTGCTTTGGCACAACTTTGCTCATTATAACTCACTTCCTCATACACACTCATACACACATGCATTAATATGCATAATGAATGCCCAGGATACCCCAAGTGAGATGTAAATACAATTTTAAGGTTCTTTTTGGGGGAAGAAACACTGACCTGGACATAGTGGATGAGTCAGAAGCTGTAAAATATGCATGTTTGGTGGCACATGCTGTATGTATTCAGAATAGATGAACAAAACCATTCTGAGGAAGATGAAGTCATGCTATCGTTCTAAATATTAAGTTGTGACACAAGTAATATGTACGTTTCTGTTTTACTTATTTTATAGTAGTTAAATGTACATGTGCAGTTACATCCTCTGAAGTTAATGAAAAAACAGAGTGTGTCATGTTACTGAAAAGTGTGTGTCTGAAAACTTGAGACTTGCATGATCTTGCATAATATTAAACAGTGACCAAAGGCATTGTGTTGTTCATTAAACATTTGTAATCATGTGCGAATCACCATGCTATTAGAACTGTACTACTATATGTGTTACATGTCAGATGTAACATGCTCTATTTTAAAACATGTTTTTTTTTTTTTTTTTTTTTTCAGAACTGTTTATTGTTATTATATACAGTTGCAGGTAAAGGACTCCTGGAAAATGTGGTTGCTGAGCACTAAGAACACTATTGCCCTTGTAAAGCATGGTGGTGCTAGCATCATGTTTTGGGGCTACTTTCATGAGCATGGACTGGGAAACTCATCACTGTTGAAGAAAAGATTGAAACAAATACAGGGCAAGTACTGAACAGAAGAAAACCTGTTACAATCTTACAGGACATGAATAGAATGCTTCAAAACCAAGCGGATGATTGGTTATAAAATATGAAATAGCTATTCACCAAAAGTATAGATGAAGACTGTCAGAGTTTGGAGAAATTGTTCAAGAAGAGGATGTGTAAATTGAGACATATCCCAGAACAGTTGAAGCTGTAAATGTAACCATAGGGGGTTACATATTAACCTAGAGGAGTGAATAATGAAGCCTCTAATGTATGAGAAGGTATGATTTTTTTTTTCTTCATCTTGTGGCAACAAGATTATCATGGGAATTTATCATGGGAGCAAATACACCCTTTTTAGTGTATTTTTTGTATAATGGTTTGTTTACAAAGAACAAGTAGTTTATTTTGTGGAAACATACACACACACACACACACACACACACACACACACACACACACACACACACACACACACACACACACACACACACACACAGTACAGACCAAAAGTACAAAAAGAGTACATGTAGTCTGTATCATACATTGACATGTATACAGTAGAAATACAGTACGGACCAAAAGTTTGGACACACCTTCTCATTCAAAGAGTTTTCTTTATTGTGTTCTTTAGCCCAAACAAGTCTCTTCTGCTTGTTGCCTGTCCTTAGCAGTGGTTTCCTAGCAGATATTCTACCATGAAGGCCTGATTCACACAGTCTCCTCTTAACAGTTGTTCTAGAGACGTGTCTGCTGCTAGAACTCTGTGTGGCATTGACCTGCTCTCTGATCTGAGCTGCTGTTAACCTGCGATTTCTGAGGCTGGTGACTCGGATGAACTTATCCTCCGCAGCAGAGGTGACTCTTGGTCTTCTTTTCCTGGGGCGGTCCGCATGTGAGCCAGTTTCTTTGTAGCGCTTGATGGTTTATGTGACTGCACTTGGGGACACTTTCAAAGTTTTCCCAATTTTTCGGACTGACTGACCTTCATTTCTTAAAGTAATGATGGCCACTTGTTTTTCTTTACTTAGCTGCTTTTTTCTTGCCATAAAAACTCTTTGAATGAGAAGGTGTGTCCAGACTTTTGGTCTGTACTGTGTATACATATATTTTTTTTTAATTAAAAAAAATTTTTTTTTACTTTAATTTTCTATATAATTGGTTATATGCAAAGAAAAAACTTTATAAATCAACAAAGTATCAATTGCTACTTGCCCCTATAGTTTTCATGCAAAATCCTCTAAACTTATGCAGATTCACACAAAATCTAATGCAACCTTATGTGCATTAGGTAAAAAAAAAAATCAATCCTTTTGGGACTCATGTAAATTACATATTTTTGGAACAACAAATGTTTGTTTTTTTTAAATGTATTTAATTAGCTTTAACAAAAATCAAGTTCAAATTTTAAACATATTGTGCAAACTCTTTTAAATCAACTTCAATACTTGGTTCAGAAGAAGGTTCAGAAGAGATCAGAAGCAGATAGGAGTTAAAATCTAACAATCATTATCATATTCAAACATTTAAAACAGACTGACTTTTAGGAGAAATCTATTCATCATCACTTCACATTAAATCCCTCTTGACACAGACAGAGGATGAGTGACTAGACGAGCGGAGAGAACTTTTTCTCCAGCATTAACATTCTCGAGTGTGTGTTCGAGAGAAAGAGCTCTGTGACTAATTGATCAGCTCTGCACACACCAGAACACCCATGATGAGTAGAGACAGAAGGGGGTGTGTGGGAGGACAAAGGGCATGGCATCAAATGCATCAACAACCCTGTCAGATGTCAGCCATATTCTTAGTGCACTCAGCACACTCGAACACCTGGGTCCAATTCACACCAGCTTGTTTATCTGCACAGCCGCAGAATATCCCTTGGTGACGTTGTGTGGCCTGAAAATAATATTGGGCGTAACTAAATGAAATATTGATCGACACAGGTTAGAAGAATTGCCTCAGATTCACATAGACATGCATGTGATATTCACTGTGCTTACATTCCTCCCTTCCATCTTCCTCCTCTTTCACCTTGGGTGATCATAATGCAGACTTCATATGAATGTGAATATAATGGTAATGTCAATAAAGTCAATAGGTGATGCTAATGTCAATAAAATGCCACCTACACACAGAAATAAATAGCTTACTATAAATATTTGTGCATATACTGTATACATATAGCGTCTGGATCCGTAGACAGAAAAAAACTGGTGATGTTCGGTCTGGTTTCGTTCACTCTTCTATTGTTAGTTTTAAAGTTTCATCTTGGGTCTGACATGAAAAGAAGTATCTCAAATGTCATACAGTATAAAGAACAAGGCCTGTAGAAACCTCACATATAAACTCAATCACATCCTCACATACATTTCATGTTGCCATGCACTTCTTGTCAATTTAGACATCCAAATTTATTCCCACAAGCCTTCATTCTGGCGGATATCCTAATATGTTGCTGTAGCATTTCTACATAAACGTTTTTCTTCATGTTCTTCATGTCTTCATGTCATCTCCACAAGATGATGTTGCAGTCCTCATGACTCCCAGTTGGGATGGGCTTTGCTTTACAGGACTGTTCAACAAATTACAAAGTATAGGTAACTAGGCAGGAACATAGTTCTTTAATAGTTTGTAGGAATACAATATCTCTTAACAAGGGGAATATTTCTTACAGTAATTAGTTCCTGCATAGTTATCTATGGTGGCATGGTGGTTTAGTGTGGTTTTGTAGCTCCAGGGTCGAGGGTTTGATTCCCGCCTTGGGTCTGTACGTATGGATTTTATGCGTTCACCCCAGGCTTGGTGGATTTCCTCCAGGTAATCCGGTTTCCTCCCACAATTCAATACCGCTGATCATTATGGCCAAACAGTTTAGCATTTGTTTTGTCTGACCGCAGAACACACATCCAAGCTGGATTTGTAGAGTTTTAGAAATCATGGATCTCATGAGAAAATGAGCTGGCTTTCAATATTATAGTGTATAGTCCTTACATGACAATTGAGCTGTCATGAAAGGACTATACACTAGATGTTCTGATTGACCTGCCACATAAACATGATGCATGATGAGCTTAAAATGTTTAAAGTGTGAAAAACTGACACTGAATGTGGGTGTTGTAAACTTTTGGCCTCAGCCATATAGTACATAGGCTTCTGATGGCACTTGCACTCAATACAGTAAAGCCACATGTTCCATGTCCTCAAAGCACCTCACAGCTGCATTGTATCTTCTCAGACACAAACTGATTCCCGAAACAGCATGTGCTCCATCATGTAACGCTGCTGAACGCCTCACACCAACAACAACAACAGAAGCATCACCCTGATTACATGCATTATTCATGAACATCTTCCAGCAAGTTCGACTTTTTCCTGCTCAATACGAGAGTGACTGATCTATCCGGGTCAGTCTCTTGTCTTTGTCTCAGTTTTTCTCTTTCATGCCACACTCCTCCTGAGTGTAAGCATTGCGTAAAAACAACCCATCTCCTCGATTCCTGACATCGTTCTCCATCTCAGCCGCAGTAATCGAATTCATTGTTAGGTGTCGACTGAGGTGGCGCTAAATTTAATTCCTCTTGCTGCTTTCCATCCAGCAATGTAAATTACAACCGCCCACTTGCCTCAGCCTCTCAGACACATAACCCTGTGTAATCAAAGCAGGGATTATGGGTATTGAAATGTCGGGTATGAGGAGGAAAGGCAACATTACGTTAATGCAGGTAGCTAAAAAAATATGTAAGTCTGGATAGATCATTCAGCATGCGAACACACACACACACACACACACACGGTCAATGCCCTGGTTTACCTGGAATCAGCTTTCAGTTCCATTGAGAGTTTAAATAAATATATGAAAGAAACACAGATCTGGCTCCATAAGTCTAAAGGGACTGTGCTTTTTAGAATGTCAGTAACCTCCTACAACCTTTCAAGCATCTACATTTCACACTGTGATTAGAATGAAAGCCATAATTTAATTCAAGAAACATTAGACAGAACCAACACTTCGTAAACTCTTGGGATTTTTCCAAAGTAAAATACACTGTTAGCTTAATCCTTTCGTAAAAAGCTAACATTATTTGTTAGATGCTACATGCACTTGGAACAAACAACATACATGCAAGTGAAACAGACAAATCCACTTATCCTGTCTATGGTCATCTGAGACCTGCAGGTTAATCCAGGTAACTCAGGATGCAAGAGGAGGAAAACTTTGGACACACTCACACATCGGGTAAACCCTGGTCAGCTTAGAAGGCAAGTCTTTGGACTGTTGGAGGAAACCAGAGTACACCTAGGAAACCCATTAAGCATGGGGGCGAGATTGACTCCACACACACAGGACTACAGGAGCGATATGCACCTTTCTGGACCTTTCAGCCCTGGTGGTGACAAACCAGGTGTATTAAAGCTTTGAACTGACATAAATATAGACCATCCTCTCTAAAAGCATGAATATTACATAATGGTGAGATAGGTGTAGGAGAAATGCAGGTTTATTTCCTGTTTAAAGATGGCGGTGTGGTAGTAGCACGCAGCGGCCGCTCCGGAGTCAAAATAGTGATGTAACATCAAAATGATATTTCGCTGTCTTTAACTTAAAGCTTAAGAGCTTAAAAGCTACATACATTAAATAGACTATTTCATCCAACTAGTAATCAATCATTGCTTTATCTGGTGGCTTGTGACTCTTCATTTAGACTGTATGCACAAATATTCCTGCTGCTTAGAGTTAATTGTTTTTACTTTGCAACAATTTCAAGATCAGTCAATAAACAAATACACACACAAAAAAACTTTATATTGCATTAAACTGAACAGTCTCAGAGTAGTTGTGTGCACTTAGATGTTTTTTTTTTATTAAAGAAACTTTCTATTTCTTGAAGAAAAAGTTTTTTGATTTGTTCACAGCCAATTACAGCTGAAACAGCAACTACAGCATTCAAGATGTTGTGCAAAGACTTGAAATGATTTCTTTTACAGTAAATCACACTTGAGAAAGGCTTTCTCACTAAGATAAAAAAAAAAAAACTTTCATTTATCCTGTAGTATAACAGTGGCCAAATAATTATACATGCCTGAATTTCTCACTTGTGTCTGCATTCTGAATTAATGAACCTTCTATAGGTCGCTTCAAAAAGGAAGAACGCCCATGGCAGACATTTAAAGGGTTTAAATGGAAGTGTTAAAAAGCATTTACTTTCAAAATGGGTTTTTAAAATGATTATTGTAAAGAGAACCTGATGGAGGCTTTGCTACTGAGAACGGCACTGTTATGGCACATGAGTGCCGATTTATGTGTATAACCATATAAAGCTAAAACATCATAGTTAGTAAATGAAATCACACCTACAATGGGCAGTCAAACACTTGTGATGAAATTTCTGGTGAGTAAAGCCGTAAAACCAATTGACATTTAACAAAGACTTGAAGCACAGTATGGTGATGAGACTCTTAGCTGCAGTAAACGTTTTTAAAAAGGCCATGTGTCTGTGAATGATGATCCCGAACGTGGTGACTCAGAGCCCACTGCAGTGTCTTGTTATAAGTGTCTCGTTATTCAACACTTCTTAGTCTTGTTTAGACATTCAGACAGATCTCCAGTGTGAAGGTACAAATAATAAAATAAAATAAAATAAAAAAAACACATGAGAAAAAAAACCCTTCCCTGGTTTTGTCCAATTTGCATATTTGTATTGGCCTGAGCTTAAACAATCCAAGGGGGGCAGATTTCCCCATTAATGTGACCTCATATAAGAAGATCCCCTACAGTACCTCAGTTTGTTCCTCGGCTCTGGTGCTGTCTGGTGGGAAGTGGCTCAACAGTAGCTCTTTTACGTAGACACTGAAATGGTGTGTTCGGAGGAGGAGTGATAGCAGGGGGATATTTCAGCTGGGCCATTAGCACAGACACACTTAAGAGCTGGGATAACTTGTTAAAGAAATACAGGACCATCTAATTATTCTCATTCTCATACTAATTGTTTTGGCAATTTAGCAAAATGATCTGTTGATGGAATTAGACACATGTAAGCTTGAAACAAGTAAATATATCTAGAAACAGGTGTATTTGTATATAATTTATATAACCATATTATGTGTTATATAAGAGTATTAGATAGCCTTTATGATAGCAAGGTGGCATAATGGTTAGCCCTGTGGCCTCGCACCTCCTGGGTCGAGGGTTCTGTGTGTGTGTGTTAAGTTTGCAGGTTCTCCTTGATAGGTTTTCTACTGGTATTTCCTCCCTCAGTCTAAAGACAGCGTAATTAGCGTTCCCAAATTGCCTGTAGTGTGTTGAGTTAGTGTGTGCTTGTGTGCCAGTACCTCTCCTAGTGCCCCTAATCCACTGGTATAGCTCCATTCCTCCAGCAATCTTGCACAGGATAACCGGTATAAGGAGTGAGTGGAGTGAGTGAGTGAATGAGTGAGTGAGTAGATATCTTTTTTTACTAAAAGTTTTTGAAGTGCAAATGTTTCTATCTGGCCTTATGAGCAGGGAGCAGAGAAACTGATTATTGAGGTTGATATAATTAAAGGATGGAACAATATTCCTGGATGTAATTACAATAATGACTCATCTATACGGACTTATAATTGCACGCATTCACTAAAATGCATGCACTGTCAAATTAAATGTTAACTGCTGGTCTTTCTTTGAGCCGTTTTTCAGGTCAGACTTCTAAGGTTTAAGCTTTTCCCCTAACTGGATGCACACTGTGTTTGAATAAAAACAACAAGAAACTATTGTCTCATGCTAACACCCCAGAGTCATATACTGTGTCCCCACAAATCAAAAACACATTGTGCTTGTATTTACAGCGTTTACAAATGTGGTGCACTCATTTTACAAGCTCTACACACATTTCTGAGCCTAAAAGTCCGATAATTTCAGTGTGACCGCAACCCAAAGTCATTTGGGTAGAAACACTTTAGTCACCATTCAACCAAAACACACATCACCTGTGTATAGTCTTGTGACAATGTGTTTTCAGACAGGGATGTATCTCTCTCAATCAGCATTTTTACTAGTCACTTACACTTACTGTTCTATTTTCACTAATAAATATTATTAGTGCACTATAATATCACATCAGTGCAACACATAAATCAGATCAATGTGGTCAACCTAACCATAATGCTATTCTAATAGAAATTCAAATCTATGTCATAGCGGACAATGGCATCATTCATAACATCACATCCATTGTAATGACCATGTCCTGAGAAGACATAAGATGGCCATGAAGTATACTATACTACAGTATATATACACTTACCTGCGTTGTTAGGTACGCCTTACTAGTATTAGATAAGACCCTATTTTGCCTTTAGAACTGCCTTCATTCTCCATGACATACTGTAGATTCAACAAGGTGCTGGAAACATTCTTTAGAGATTGTAGAAATCACGACTCATCAGGCCAGGCAACTTTTTTTCCAAACTTCTTTTGTCCAATTTTGGTGAGGCCATGTGAATTGTAGTTTCAGTTCCCTGACCTGAGTTCTTAGCTGATATGAGAGTAACCTGAATTAATCTTCTGCTGCTATAGCCCATCTGCTTCAAGTTTTGATGTGTTATTGTATGTGTTCAGAGATGCTCTTTGTCCTACTTCGGTTGTAACGAGATTTTATTTGAGTTTCCTTACTATCTCCTCGAACCAGTTTGGCCATTCTCATCTGACCAAACTTCCCTCAGACCATTCTCTGTAAACCCTAGAGCTTCAACAACCATACCATGCACTTACATCACCTTTCTTCCCCATTCTGATGCTCGGTTTGAATTTCAGCAGATCATCTTGATCATGTCGACATGCCTAAATGCCTTGAGTTGCTGCCATGCGATTGACTGATAAGATAGTTAAAGAGTGGCCGATGAGTAAAATTCCTTATATGAAGAGAAATATATTCATAATATTCATTTAGATGATACTTGAACTTGACCTCAATGTGGAGGCAGTTAAATATTGATTATCTTTGTGACAAGGGGTCAGAATGCTACTAGATGATGCTACTGAGTTTACATCATCAAGAGTTGTTCATCACCATCCTGTTCCATATAACCCAACACATTTACTTTCATTATTCTTCATTGCAGTGTCTGACTTTATATTCCTTCAACCAGAGATGCAGTGTATAAGACATCAAACCAGACTAATCATGTTGCTATAATGAATAACGCCTGCTTCCAGCATGCCATGGCCAGTGAAGAACATCTTAATAGTACCATGTATTTTCCTTCCACCATACTCAATATTCCTAATAAGAACTGAAAAGAATTGAAGAACTATTTTCCACTTGACATTGGAATGGATTTGATCAGAACCCACATCAGTCTGTAATAGACTGCAGCCTGTGCTGATATTGTTGTGTTTGAGGTCTTTCACCTAAAGCAATTGTCAGGTTTTGTACTATTTACACTACTGTCATTATACCATGACAACGAACACATCTGTTAAAATGCGGACTCTTTGTCCATCATATTAATTGGTGATTACATTAAACACTGATTTCAGGTTGTGAATACATGTCTTATTCTTTCGTCACTGTTATCTCGTCCTTTATTTCCTACACACCTTTTCATTTTGTTGCTGTTTGTATGTGTAATTTTTATCTCATTTGGCAGTTTTTCAAGGTTATTTAGGCTGATAGAGTTTCCTTGGACTCCTGTAATAGATTATGGGATTTGTGAATAGCTTAAGACAGCTGGCATAGTATTCTGGGAAATGTGTGTACCTAATGAACAGCATCTGTAACTTACCATATTATTTTGTCCTGAGTTTGTTTTTGATTTTTAAACTTTCCTAGCTTGCACAATGACAACTCAATGACAAATTCAGTTTCAGGCATCAGTGTCACAAGCACGTATTCGTAAGACATAAATGCTTTATAAGCTGCTCGGCTTTGCCTGTGACATCATCGCTGCCATTTCCATTAGAGCAGATCGAATTCACCTTTCTGACACACGCTGTGCCCATGTCTAATTAGCTTATTGTGTTAGCCACAACTGTGTAGAGATACACAATTGGTCACAGATCTATTGTGCGTGTGTGTGTGTGTTTACAGCTGGTAATTCAGTGATTCAGGAGGATGGCTTGTTATGGGATTGTTCTTTATGTAGTCACATGACGAAGGTTTTTATCACAACATCAATGCAAAAAAACTGCAAAAATTTTGAGACTACTTTTAACAATTTGCGTTTCTCTCAGCCACTCAGATTGTGAATGGACATCCATATCAGTTCATATCTATAGCTTTTGCTCATGTAAGGTTTGATCTGAGCTTCTAAGCTTTGATGACATCGTGTCAATTATTCATTTTTTAAATGTTTGTAGTCACTACTTTTATCTCAGTCAGACCTATGACTCACAGAGAGGAACAGAAGGAAAGGGGGGGGAGGGGGGGGGGAAGGGTGATGGGGTGGTGATTGGTCTGATTCCGTCCTTCAATCTCTTTTTATCTCTTTCTTCTTGGTTGCAACATTTTCAACTCTATCCTGGCTAGATCTACCCCAGCGAAATTTGCTCCAAATACCTCTTAATTTTTTTGCCTTTTTATATGATTTGTCTTTTTATCACCCAGATCTATCTTTTTTCTCTTTTTCTCAGGTTCCTATTTGCTCATCCCCCCACCCCACATCCCCCCCACCGTCTCTCTGTCTCTTTCTCTCTCTCTCTCTGTCTGTATTCTTCTGTGTGCTGTAGTCGGTAATGTAAATGTCAGAAAGTGATGGCTCTTCTGTTGGGAGCAGTGAAGGAAACATGTGGCATTTCTGATGTGTCCTGGGAGACGCGGCCTGTCTGGGCATGGCCTTAACAGAGACAGCGATACCCAGGCATCTGTGTTATGCAATACACAGCAACTTAGATACAAAGGGAGAGAGAAAAAGAGCAAGTGTTAAAGGAGGAAAACGTAAGCATATAAAAATAGAATGAAGGTAATAAAGGCTATTCAGAATGATGTGTCTAGGTATAATAGAAATCAGGAAAATTTATCAATACGTCCAGAAAGTACACTACAGTAGCAGGGTGGCTTAGATAGATAGTTAGTTAGATGTATGGATGGATGGATGGATGGATGGATGGATGGATGGATGGATGGATGGATGGATGGATAGAGAGATAGATAGACTATTGTAAAGAACAAAATGTAATTTTGCATGTACCAGAAATGCATAATGAACGGTATGGTGATAAGACTCACAGTAAAACATTTGAATGGTGCAAATACTTTTAAAAAGATTTTCAACGGATAACAAGACTCCAACTTGCAGAAGACACACATCTCTCTGAGGAACTGTACACACAATCATTTACCTACACCACTTGCACATTACAGGAACTTGGCTGGGAGTTTCTGGCATTTCAGACACAAAGCAGTTGGTCTAATCATGGTTTCGGCATACTGAGAAAACTTTCTAACTTGATAGTATCCAAGCACTAGGGAAACACTGTGATAAGTGCATTAATGTATCAGGGGATTATATAAAGAAATAAAGGGAATTTTTACTCTCATAACTGTGTTCTTGTTATTCTGCACAATCAAAAGGCCTGGTTTGACTTGAACGCCCCTTATAAAGTAGAATATACTAGATGTGCCTACAATTAGATTTCAATTGCACACTTATATGCTTATTAAAAAATGTACAGCGCCATCTGTTGAATTTTGAAATTAACTAATGATTTTTCCAAGGTAGATTTTTTTAATGATATAAGGCCGTTTTCCATTTCAATTTCAAAGTAGCATATCTTCTCCTCCCATGGGTCGATTGGAATGAAACTCAAGCTCGGCCAAATACACCTATTAAAACCACATTAAAATTCGTTTAGTATTAACAAAATTCTTTCAGTATGAACAAATTTTGATGGTGTTTTATACTGTACAGCACTTAAGGTTTTATCACACATTGTGTAACATTTGGTGAAACAACACAATTATAGATTCTTGCCAGTATTTGTTTTAAAATTAAATCAGCAAACATCCAGACAGTGATGGCTCCCCTTTTGATGCTGGTTCCTCTAGATGTTTCTTCCTCATGTCATCTCAGCAAGATTTTCCTCGCCATTGTCGCCTCTGAGCCTTAAACTCATATGGGATTTAAATCTAAATCCATGTCCATCTTTTTATGACTTTGTACATTGGTAAAAGTGCTGTACGGAGGGGATTTGTTTAGCAGGGCTCTAGAATATCCTTGGCATGTTGGATGCTGCCTCTCTCTCTCTCGCTCTCTCTCTCTCGCTCTCTTGTAGCACAAGGTCTCAGTTTAACACAGATGATCCCTGTTGATCTATGAGGTCTCTTTAAAACTGTCAAAGTGCACAAACAACAAGGTCAGTCTCAATATGTGACCTTTAACCTTAGATATTCTTTAGGGATTTGTGTTTGTGTTTTACATGTGGGTATGGACACAGCTTGAATTAACATCGTTTATGTCAATTTATTATGGAAGGTATCTTAATAAGAGTAAAGCAATGTGTGTGTCATTTTTATATTCTTTCCCACTTTATTATCTCTACCTACATTCAAATCTGTCTCCAGTTTCTTGTTTTGTTATCTTCTACTTTGTTTACGGAGCTCAAACTGTGGCCCCATGATGTTCTTTAGACACCTCTCTGTCTCTCTTCATCTTATCCTAACTTCACTCCTGCTGGCTCTCTTCAGAAAAAAGAGAGTCCCAGAGTTTCCGTTCTAATTAACTGCAGCCGCTTTTTCTCCCCTGTTTTCCTTTCATTCCTTGAATCCATCCATCCCAAAACTCTTTTCTTTGAATCATCTTCCTGAATCAGTGACGCTTGGTGTCTCTCTCATCAGGGGCTTTGAAGTTACAGCAGGCCTCCCGTTTTTTTTCTTTTCTTGTCTTCTACCCGAATGACACACAGTAGGGCTATTAAACGGCACTAATCTGATATCAGATTAAACGCTTCCTGTGTCTTAATGAAGCCCAAGCCTGGATAGTGCTTGTCTGACAACACAATAAGCGCTGGAGCCAGAAACCACACCAGAACTCTTACAGAAATATCATTGCAAAGAGGTTTTATTTCTAATGCATAACAACAGGGGTGAAAAAAGCACTTTCTGTAAAACTGTCAAAAGTTTTTTTCCATTTGTTCTCTCTCTCTCTCTCTTTCTCTGTCTCGTTCCAAAGATAAAACCCAGTCTTGACAGAATAATTGTTATTGGGTTATTAATGCTTCTTACACAACAGTGCTGTCAAATTCTTGAATCTGATTCATTAAATCCCAGGTTTGTATTACGACGGGCTTTCAAGTCAAACTGGGACATTTGCACCGTTTCACTAGTGCTTGGATACCATCAAGATAGATGGTAGGCTTCTCAGTACACCAGGGCCATGATTGCACTCCCTGCTTCACATCTGAAACGCTGGCCTCCTCCTACTACTCCTTTAATGATCCAAACATGTAGAAATGGCTTAGTGAGTTCACGAGTGTACGGGGATGTGACAATAACTCCCAGCTGAGTTCCTGTAATGTGCAAGTAGTGTTAGTGAATACTTGTGTGTACAGTTCCTACAGACAGATGCAGCTAAGTGAGTGCTGTGCTTAAAGTCTTTTGTAAATGTCATTGGTGGAAGGCGTATCCATGGGGGAAAAAAGCCTTGAGCATCTAGTTTTTCAGTAACATGAAAACTGAATAAGATGAAAATCATCTTATTACTGTAGATCCACAAGAGAGAGACAAAATGAGGCAGGTTTATACAGTAGCTGTGATAATGTAATAATAACAGCAACTACCTTATATTCCAGGAGATGTCAATCTTTATTAAAAAAAAAATTCATTAGTGTGATGAAAGAGAAATAAAAAAATTTATTTGCACTGTAACAATATTTAAAAGGAAATCAAAATAATAATCTTTTTCCTCATGCTGCTGAACAATGGTGTGAACTCACCTGTCATTACTTACCAATGTTGACTCAGTTACCTGGATGTGTGAAGACTTTTTATTTGGTCTCATGTGTCACAGTATTTTATTTGTTCTAAGGTTAAAACCAGACTCAAGATTCAGCCTGCCAGCAACTGTAGGAAAAGTAAATATCAGCCAGATTCATAATCATTGGCTGAGGTTCAGTGCAACTCCTGTGAAATGACTGGGATTTTTGTGGCTACATTACAGAGATGCAGGATAACATCTCCATAATCATTCATGCAATTTTTCTGGCAGAATAAAAACTCCAAATATTTACCAAACTGTATAGGAATAATAAATACAGTACTGTACCAAAGGCTTGACCCCTATTTCTTCATAATAAATGATATTAAATGATGTAGATTAAATAAGTAAAAAAAAAAATGGACTAAATGTTTTACTTTGACAGGCTGCAATGACACAATGTAGTCTAATTTATATACCAACCTCAGCAGCAAACTCATTTCCTCTCTCATCTGTTCTAACCACTCAGCATTCAGCATCACCAGTATAATAATTACCGGCCTGATCATCTGTCATCATCTGCACCTGTTTCTCACTGGTGCATGCCTTAAGTTTTTTTTTTTATATGATTAAATGATTCATAGGTCACTGCGTGACTTAACAAACAAACAAACAAACAAAAAAACATCACCTGAAACTACTCAGATCCACTGACTGGCCTGAAAATGTGAGCCACAAAAATCCTTCAGTCCTTCAATATCCTGGAGAGCTATTCCTCCATACTACATTAAAAATATTTGCAAGAAAAATATGAAAAATAAGTGTGGGCTCATATTAAAAAATTTCTTGCACAAGCATGAATTCATTCATTTTCCATACCGCTTATTGTGTGTATAGTGTGCAAATATGGGTTGGTCCTGGAGGCTATCCCAGGATGCTCAGGGCATAAGGCAGATTACACTCTGGATGCGGTGCCAACCCATAGCAGGACACAAGCACACACCCAATTGGAAACTCTTCAAATCATGTAACTGGAAACAGTTACTGCCTTCACGTGTGGTGCCAAATGGCACCTGCATCATGCCCCATTATGCCCCAAGTGTGTAACCCTGGACTATATCCCAAGCTGATAGGAATGGGAGAAGTGGTACACTCAGGTCATGAAGGCCATTCCTGAAGTTGTCAGCTCTGGTGTTGTGCATGTCAAGCGATCTCATCCCACCAAGGATGCTGCCTCCTGGTGAGAATCCTCTCACCCCCCAGTGAAAACACAGGACAGCAATTCTGAGCTCTGGAAAGAGACCTTGAGCAGCAGTTCCCTAGTCACATTCCAAGTATCACCTTGACATTTTCCTGCTGCCTGAGACCACCAGTCCCTTGATAAGAACTTGTGGAAGAGCTCTTGCGATGGTCTGGTCAGCAACTGCCGCAGGGAAGGCTGGAGGGCAAGATGCTTTTTCAATAAAGGTCAGATGCCGCATCTTGTCTCTGTCCAGAACTAATGTGTTACGGGAATGGAGAAGCAAAGAGCCACCTGTGAAATAAATGATGCACCAGGGATTGTTTTATGACCCTGGAGGAGGGTGTATGATATTGATAACCCTAAATCACATGAAGACTCTAGAAATGGTACTGGTGACATATCTTAAAGCATCAGCAGATGCATTTACAAAACTAATGTTTTTCTTTCTTTTTTTTTTTAAATTTTTATCAATGATTCTATTTTAAAGATTCAGTAGCTGGAAACTGAGTGAAAGTGTGTGTACTAAATCCTCTTTGTGTGAGGCACAAAATGTAGATGAAAAAGCTGCTGTGAAGTGGTGGAAAAGGTCATTGACGATCTGTTGAACAAAAGGTCAGCCATGAGCTTGGGTTACACTCAGTATGTAGCGTTGCATGCTCACCACAAGTCTGCATGGGTTCCTCCAGGATCTCTTGCTTTCTTCTCACTATCCAAAAAATATGTACTGTAGTTATTGGCTCATCTCAATTGGCCTAGGTGTAAAAGATACTGTAGGTGTACATGTGTGTGTGTCTTGGGAAAAGGTGTTGAATCTGTCTGTGGGAACTGTACACACAATCATTCACCAATACCACTTGCACATTACAGGTATTCTGCTGGGAGTTATTGTCACATCTCAGTACAGTCCTGACCTCACTCCAAGCCATTTCCACATGTTTTCACCATTAAAGCAGTTCTTGGGAGGCCAGCATTTCAGATGTAAAGCAGGTAGTCCAATTACAACTTCGGCATCCAGAGAAATTTTTCTACCTTGATGGTATCCAAGCACTATAGAAACACTGTGATAAGTGCATTAGTGTGAACTTGATCGCCTCTTGGTAATGTTGTCAGTGGCTAGATTCTATGGGAAAAATTCACAACTGCCAACATTGGCTACACAATGCACAGTGGCACCTGCTATACATCTACATTTGATTTCCAGAAGGAAAAAAAAACACAGAGAACATGATTAGTATGCTGAGCTGAATTCGCAGTTAGTAATTTTTCTTCATATGTTCATGACTAACACATTACTCACCATTTGCACATAACACTTAAGGCTGGGGTTGAATACTGTTACAAAAATACAAAAACATCTTACTAAACATAGCATATTATTTAATATATAAATTAAATAATATGTTAAATAATGTAATATGTCTTTTTAAAAAAAAAGATTTTGCCACTGGTTCATCTCACCTGGTGGCTGGTGTTTATTTCTTCACCACATCTTCCTGTACTGTTGCTAAGCAATGGCTCCCTCTTTAAATTCAGGGTCTCCAAATAAGTCCTGAAAAGCTTCACCATTTTATTTTCTCGCCCCCAACACTCTCTCTCTCTCTCTCTCTCTCTCTCTCTCTCTCTCTCTCTCTCTCTCCTCTTTTGAAATAATAATTAATGCAGCTAGTTAATGAATGCTAAGCTTAAATCCACCCATAACCTAAACCCCAGTATGCAAAATGAAAATTTCTAAAATGTCAGAAGTTCAAAACTATATGATGTTTGCATTCTTTGAGACATTTAATAGCCCTTTAAATATAAAACAGGATCTGCTCTACTTTTTGGTAGATGTATACCTGACCTGACATAGTGTGTGCCTTTTGCTGATTCCCTAATGTCACAGATCTGGTATGCATCATCCTAATTGGTAGGAGTCGAAGGTAACTGGCCGCGATGAACTTCTGGGAGTCCTGTTTCCAAGGCAACCGTCAGCTGTCTAAGGCAAGTTCAATTTAAATGACATCGCTAAGTGGGAGATATACATGCTATTGTCATTCCCTTTATTTTCCATTCCAGGCTTTCAGTTCTTCATTTCATTTAAGTTTATTTAACTTAGTTTCCTGGCTTACGTTCAGCTCTACTCCTTTTTAACATTCATTCTCCCTCCATTTTATACTCTCATCACATCTCTCTCTCCCTCTGTCATACCCGCTCTCTAGTTATCTTTATTTATCCTGTTAAAAGGAGGAATCCATTAGTACCATCACCAAAAGAGCTTCTAAAATGGTTTTACTCTGAGCCCTATTCCATTTTTCTCAATGGCACGGAGAAAGCTGTTGCTCTTTTTAGTCTTTACCAGCGGCAACAAGGGCGCGCAATTTTCCATTCCTTGAGGTGAGATCATTCCGTAAGCATCCTTGATGAAAGCATGCTGAAGTGCAGAACACATGGTTCCATCTGGGTGTACAAAAAAATCAAATGTTTCTGACAACTCGCATGAAGTTAAAACAACAAATATGTTTATGTAACTTTGGTCTTTGTTTTAATCAGTCATTCATGGCCAAATCACACTTTAATTTAAAACAGCTGGCGAATCTGTCTTTGTGAACACAAACGCTCTGCCCTGCCAGAGCTGGACTTCATTGTCGTGATTGTCCAGGATGCAGTGAACAGACGGGGAAAGAGTGAGCGAGCGAGAGGAAAGTGGTGTGACTGTGACTAATGTGTATGAGTCACTGCAGAGAGAGGCTGCTAAGTGAACATGTCTAATTCACCAAGTATGAAGCACCAGCATGACGAACAGATGTCACTTTCAGGTGTAGGGACAGGCTTTATTACCATCTCTCTTAATCATTATATAATAAGCGTTCAAGTCAAACTGGGACTTCTGATGAAATTTCTCATGAATGAAGGTGTAAAATCCGACTGACATTTATAGAAGGCTTCAAGCACAGTACGATGATTAGACACTTAGCTGCAGTAAAACATTTTATAGCACGGCGTACGTCTTTGAATGATTGTTCCTGGCCGAGGTGGCTCGGAGCCCACTGCAGTCATTCCCATGAACATTCAGCCTGATTGTTGAAAATTAACGGATAGCCTGTCACCAACTTCCAGCAGAGACGCATCTGCCTGTAGAAACTGACATCACTTCAAAACTTTCTACCTTGATGGTATGCAAGCACTATTGCAAAACTGGCATTACTGTAGCAGGCTAGTATATAGAGAAATAAAGAAGTTTTCACTCTCATAACTGTTCAATTATTCTGCACAATCAAAAGTCTCAGGTTGTCGAAAACGCCACTCATACATAATATATATGAATATATTTCCAATGCTGCTGCAGCATATTTAACCACCATAGCATTATTAAAACCATAATTATCAAAGAATTAAATGGTGAATACATGATTCATGCTTTGATATGAGAAGGGAGTAAAGGGTAAAACAAAAACATTTGCTAACAGATGGGTGTATGACTACTCTTTAAGAGCCAGAAATTTATGGTCAGAAGTTCTTGGACAGCGAATACAAAAAAGTCTACATACACATCCCTTAAAATTATATTTTTTTCTGTGATATTGAAAAAGATGCTAAGATAAATTGTGCCAGATATTTCAACACATTTAATATCAAATAATTTTTTTTAAAATAAAGTGTAACCAACTATGCATATGTGTGCATATCCCCAAACTAATGTTTTTTTCTTTTTCTACAATTCCACTTATTTACACTTTTAATTATTACTCTTATTGCCTTGGGTATATAACTTT
>JAAGKR010000417.1:151565-208394 GCA_011419295.1 Clarias macrocephalus
AATCAAATGTTTCTGACAACTCGCATGAAGTTAAAACAACAAATATGTTTATGTAACTTTGGTCTTTGTTTTAATCAGTCATTCATGGCCAAATCACACTTTAATTTAAAACAGCTGGCGAATCTGTCTTTGTGAACACAAACGCTCTGCCCTGCCAGAGCTGGACTTCATTGTCGTGATTGTCCAGGATGCAGTGAACAGACGGGGAAAGAGTGAGCGAGCGAGAGGAAAGTGGTGTGACTGTGACTAATGTGTATGAGTCACTGCAGAGAGAGGCTGCTAAGTGAACATGTCTAATTCACCAAGTATGAAGCACCAGCATGACGAACAGATGTCACTTTCAGGTGTAGGGACAGGCTTTATTACCATCTCTCTTAATCATTATATAATAAGCGTTCAAGTCAAACTGGGACTTCTGATGAAATTTCTCATGAATGAAGGTGTAAAATCCGACTGACATTTATAGAAGGCTTCAAGCACAGTACGATGATTAGACACTTAGCTGCAGTAAAACATTTTATAGCATGGCGTACGTCTTTGAATGATTGTTCCTGGCCGAGGTGGCTCGGAGCCCACTGCAGTCATTCCCATGAACATTCAGCCTGATTGTTGAAAATTAACGGATAGCCTGTCACCAACTTCCAGCAGAGACGCATCTGCCTGTAGAAACTGACATCACTTCAAGGAATTTCATTATGTTTGGGCCATTAATGGAGCTCCTGGGAGGCCAGCATTTCAGATGTGAAGAAAGCAGTCCGATCGTGGTTCGGCGTACTGAGAAAACTTTCTACCTTGATGGTATGCAAGCACTAGTGAAAAACTGGCATTACTGTAGCAGGCTAGTATATAGAGGAATAAAGGAGTTTTCACTCTCATAACTGTTCAATTAATCTGCACAATCAAAAGTCTCAGGTTGTCGAAAACGCCACTCATACATAATATATATGAATATATTTCCAATGCTGCTGCAGCATATTTAACCATCATAGCATTATTAAAACCATAATTATCAAAGAATTAAATGGTGAATACATGATTCATGCTTTGATATGAGAAGGGAGTAAAGGGTAAAACAAAAACATTTGCTAACAGATGGGTGTATGACTACTCTTTAAGAGCCAGAAATTTATGGTCAGAAGTTCTTGGACAGCGGATACAAAAAAGTCTACATACACATCCCTTAAAATGATTTTTTTTTCTGTGATATTGAAAAAGATGCTAAGATAAATTGTGCCAGATATTTCAACACATTTAATGTCAAATAATTAAAAAAAAAATAAAGTGTAACCAACTATGCATGTGTGTGCATATCCCCAAACTAATGTTTTTTTCTTTTTCTACAATTCCACTTATTTACACTTTTAATTATTACTCTTATTGCCTTGGGTATATAACTTTACATGGCGATAAATAATTTCTTTTGGACTTATACTTTGGGTCACTGCACTGCTAAAATACCTTGAAGGTCAAATCTTCAGGTTTCTAGCACATACTGTACCTTACTGTTTCACACTAAACTCAAACTAGTATTTGATTAACTATTTATTAATAAAAACCTCAGTCTTAACTGAAGAAGGATACCCTAATGCATGATGCTGACGCCACCATGCTTTACTAGGCTATGGAGCTCTATTAGTGATATGGATTTTTGTAGCCAGCATATCATTTTGAATCGGTGAAAACATAACTTATATTGCTACTGTGATGCCTCTGTAGTTCTCCATGGTGGTCTTTATGATGTTCCATGGTAAAGCCAATGTTTAAAAAGTTTTTTATACTTATCTTATATTTGACAAGTGAGATATGGGACATGCTTTGCAAGCTCTTTACAGACCATGACTTTAGCAGTGAGATGAAACCAAGATATCAAGACAATCCTACAGAAACTGCTGGACTTAATTTGGGGTTAATCAGAAAAATGTCATTAATGACTGCTGTGTGATAATTACTTTTGAACATAAGATTGAATGTGATTGGTTTATTCTGATCATCTCCAAATATACATTGTTGTGCAGCAGGGTTATTGTTTTTTGCTTCTTCCTATTTTCTCTTCAGTTATAATTTTGAAAAAAATATTTTAGCTAAATTTGTGTTCATTGTTGTTTGAAAGTGAACAGTGGGAACAGATCAGTCATAATATATCTTAATTAATTAATTATTTTTGCATCACAAAAACTGCCATTTTAGCAGAGGTATATTAACATCAAGACATCATTGGGTAAGTTAGAGAATTTCCTTTCTTTGGGAACAGGGACTACCCCAATCACTGTTGCATCTGTCTCCACAGTAATAGAAATTTGGCTGTATGTTTTAGGGTACAAAGTATTTTCTTAGCCTATTCATTCTTCATTATATTGCAATAATTTTCCTTGAGAAGAGAGGAAATATATACTGTGTTTATTTGGTAGATTTTACAAAACTTTGCTAACAAAGTTAGCCTCCTGTCAGGCTTCCAGTGAGGTGACCTGTGCAACTTAGCCACCTCCCTCCCCTTCTAGTATGAGTGGGAAACTTTCCCAGGCAGTATTCTGCCTCACTCACAAACTAGATTTAGAGGACCAACTGACCCACACTGTGACATGAGATAGAAAACCATTATCATAATTCAGATTTCTTTCCCCCATTTGCTCAGTGCCAATCAAGGCAGGATGCTGCCCTGGGTGGCTGGCCATGTCACTCATATCTAAACTCGTATCTGATTAGACCAATCTGTGCTTGTTGATCATCTCATTCCAGAGTTGGTCTGTCATTTTTTTTGCTATAACATCTCCAACCTCTTAATCTTGGAAGGCTTTTGAGTTCATTAGTGAAGTCAGGCACTAAGATCCATTGCAAATCCCTACTGGATTTATCTTTTTGTGCGTGTCCAAAAATGGTTTTAAAAAGTTTATTTCCACTTATACATTATTATCACCTCCCTACCATGTACCAAACAGGATTTTACCACTGAGGAGTCTCACCCATCAAAAGTGAAATAAATGTGTGCTAAGGGAAATGAGGCAACAGCAGTTGCAGAGATATTAATCAATGTAATTAGTAGACAGGCTATACCGCTCCTGTTGAGGAGGGAAAGCTGGCTGTGTTTAACTTATTATGGTAGGAGGGAAGTAAACCATGGGAGGTAAGCCATGATCTTCGAGAGTAGACAGCTGCAGTTGTTGCTGGACCAGTAACCTTCCCCGGACTGCTCTATTGACGATGCTATGAATCTTCATAATTATGTCTGTGAGATACCGTAAGAAGAGAAATAACTGCAGTTTCAAAAAGAAACATAGGTGTTTATTAACAAAGAACACAAGAACAATGGATCAATTTTGAAATTTTGGGCAGTCTTCTCACTTGATTTGAACACTGTGAACAATGTAACACACCCCCTTTTTTACTTTTAAATTAGTTTATAGAGGTATCTGCTTTAGAGTAATTAAAATATGTGCACAGAGTAATTAAAATATGTGTCCAAAATTTGCACAAATGTTTAAAGTCTACTATATGTATAAAACAGTAGTAACTTTGTGCGGTTAAAGTGTTAAAATGGGTTTTTCTGACTGCTATGACAGAGTTGTCACAGCACAATTGTCAAAGATTCTGGGAGTAGATGTTTGCAGAGTTTGGGACATCAGTTTTGCAACATTGCACAAACTAGCACATTCATACACTATTTAGCTGTGTTAATGCTTACAATTATTACACTGTGGGCACTTTTATATTTTAATAATTTGCACAGAGTATTTCATTTATATTTGATCATTATTAATCTATTTACGAATAAGAGTTAATAAACAGAAAGTGTATTAAGGTGTTGCTTGGTTTGTGCCCTCAGCGGATCATAACCTCACTTTCCCCCAAAGGCCCCCATAATAACATAATAAACACTTTTCTGTATGTGCTCTTTCACAGAAAAAAAAGAAGAAAATAAAAATGTCCCTTAATGCAAAACATTTTCTTGTGATCATCCTGAATATTCTCACTTTAGGTCTGTTTTTTTCTGAAAGGCTCCACTCACAGTTCTAAGGCCTGAGCATTTCCTGAAGATCTATTCTGACATAAGAGTTAGGTCCGTGGGGGGACACGTTGTTATCAGGCGAGAGAAGAATATGACCAGTAGTAGGACCAGCAGCTTTAGTATTGCCCGAAGAAGCTGATAGGATGTATTCAGGTTTTTTTTTTCTTTACTAGATAGATAGATAGATAGATACTTTAGATACTAGGAGGAAATTCTAGATACATATACAGCATCTTTTTAGCTTTCATTAACACACAAATACAGAGAGAGAGAGAGAGAGAGAAGTTTAAGCTTTAAGCTACTGTCCACATTTTAATCCAGCCAGAGCAGAGGTCATCGCTAAAGATGACTCCAAGATATCCCCTTTAAGCTGGATCACACCACGCACTGCACCACGTTCCCTCCCTCCTCCTGCCTTGTCCCACCATCTCTCAGGGATTCATCCAGACATTCGTCCAGACTCTTTTCTGTTCTGGCAGCTACAGTAGATGGTGGAATGAACTTCCTGTAGATGTCCATACAGCTGAGTCTTTGACTATCTTTAAGCGATGACTCAAGATGTATTTATTTCTTCAGTACAGTGGAACTTAAGTGAGTCTTGATATACGAGTACAGAGTATCATGTAGCACTCATGCGCTTTTTGTTTTGACGCCGAGCGTCACGTGATCACAAGTGAGCCAAGGTTATTCTGTCTTGCGCGCTGAGGAATTGTCTCCCATGCTTGTCCCATGTCTTAGTGCGTGCTCGTAACTTATATAGTCAATATCGTGCAAGCTTGTACTGTTTACTGTAACACCGTGACCACGTGTGTGTGCATGAAGCATCTTTTATTTTGTGTTTGAA
Organism: Clarias macrocephalus; assembly: GCA_011419295.1. Classification (NCBI taxonomy): domain Eukaryota; kingdom Metazoa; phylum Chordata; class Actinopteri; order Siluriformes; family Clariidae; genus Clarias; species Clarias macrocephalus. The sequence continues at coordinate 156,413 of JAAGKR010000417.1, forward strand.
AGTTGTCCCGCACGAGGGTGATTCTCTGTTCGGTAAACTGGTGTGTGTACAGTATGTGTGTGTGTGTGTGTATGTGTGAAAGTTGTCTTACACAGCAGCCCCCCCCCCTCCTCCTCTCTCTGTTCTCAATCACTACAGCCACAATTCTTTTCAAAGGTAAAGTGCTGGTTAATTTGTTTTATTTTTACTTTATGTTATGTATTTTAAAAAATGTATATGAATATTTTTGGGTTGAAAAATGAATCGACTGAGTTTTCATTATTTCTTATGGGTGAAATTTGCTTTCATATATGAGTGTTTTGATATACAAGCACGCTTCCTTGCTAAACTAGTAAAAACTATTGCTAGTTCGCCTTGTCACCTTAGGGCTGGGGGTTCAAATGTTTTTTTGTATTTGGAGTTTGCATATTCTTCCTGTGATTGGTGTTACTCCAGTTTCTCCTACAGTCCAAAGATGTGTCTTGTAGGTTGATTAGCATTTCCAGATTGCCTGTACTATATAATTCAGCCTGTGATTGTCTATGTGCTTGTGCACTGTGATGGGAAGGCAACCTACCCAAGGACCACCCCGCCTCAGGGTACATCCTGAGTTCCCCAGGATGGGCTAAAGGCTACAGATGACACAAACATTGGGACCAGCTGATCAATGACATTATTAGCATGCTTATAACAGAGAGATGTAATGATTACAAAACACCTAACTACCAAGCATTATTGGGAAACTGAGAAGCATAGAATTCATAATTAAAACAGTATAAATGAGAAATAAAAGCATATTACCAGCACATTGATTTCTCAGCTCATTTATTACCTCTGAAAGGAGCATTAAATAAATTACATTTAATTAAAACACAACCAATATTCATGTTTATGATGTATAGTAGAGCAGAGTGTTTGAATACCTTATTTTAATTCCTATGCAATATTTACAAGAGTAAAGTGTCAGGTATTGATTCAGAGTCAAAAGTAATTAAAAATTAACAAAACAAACAAACAAAAAAAGAAAAAGGAAAGGAGTAGCACAGCTGGCCTGAATGATAAAACTGGTGTGTCTATTACAGGAAACTTCTCCTGGTGTTTGAGAAACTATAGGCTCTTTTACTAACATCAGTCTAGTCCATCAACCCCAGATGGGGTCTATGCCCAAGGCATGAGAAGTTGCTTTCTTTTGCGTTTTCCCAGTGTGAAACAGATGCCTGCAAAGTGTGTGTGTGTGTGTGTGTGTGTGTGTGTGTGTGAGAGAGAGAGAGAGAGAGAGAGAGAGAGAGAATGCAGGAGTGTACGTGTGTGTGCAGTGCAGTCAGATGCAATAGCAGCTTTGCTAGTTTTAAAGGGCAGGCTAGCTAGCAGGTCTGGTTTTAATTTAACCTACTACCCCGATATATAGCTCTAAAATCCACCTTGGAGTTCTCTCTTTTTCACCAACGCAGTATTATTTTCAGATGTAATGCTGGAATACATTACACATGTTTAAAAAAAAAAAATAATAATAATAAACATACCAAACCACCATTAGGGGAAGGTGTCATAATGGCATACAGCTAAACATAGCTGCATGTTTTTACTCTGCTAGCACTGTGAGAAAAAATAATCAAGCTGTGTTTTATTGGCTACAAACACGATCACCTTTTCACTGAACACTTTATAATGCCTAGATATTTTTTCATATCTTGTGTTTGTCACTAATTCTTTGCACATACCTGTAATGATAAATAGGAACTTTGATGGTGCAGAATAAAAAAACACCGGTATGAGAGTTAATACTGCCTTTCTGTTTGTATTCCCTTGCTAGACTAATGCACTTAACCCAGCGTTTCAATAGTGCTTGAATACCTGTCAAGGAAGTCAGCTTTCTCAGTATGCTGAAACGCTGGCCTCCCAGGAACTCCTTTAATGGACCAAACATGTGGAAATGTCTTGAAGAGAGGTCAGGGCTGTACAAGGGATGTGGCAATAACTCTCAGTTGAGTTCCTGTAATGTGCAAGTGTGTGATTGTGTGTACAGTTCCCACTTGCTGAATGTTCACAGTAACGAATAGAATGGATTCTGAGCCTCCTTAGTTGGAATCATCACTCATGGACAGACAGCTTTCTTAAAAACATTTGCACCATTCAAATGTTTTACTGCAGGTAAGCCATTCATCACCATACCGTGCATGATGACCTCTGTAAATGTCAATGAATTTTACATATTCTTTCACCAGAAATTTCATCACAGGTCCCAGTTTGACCCTGTAATAATATAACAAGTTTCATATTGATGTTACATACAATAACTACCGAAAGGTTCCCCTTTTCCCTCCTTGAACATTTTTAAATTTGTCACAAAAGTGTCCCATAATTTAAGTGTAATTACACAAAGTGAAGGAAGAGTTGCAAAAAGCCATTTATTTTCAAACAAATATCACAATTTTCTTGAAAGGTTCTCAAATCTAGGTTCTCTTGTTCTACTCTGAGAGCACCATCCCTACAGTGAAGCACGGTGGTGGTAGCAGCATGTCATGAAAAGCTATTTTTTTTTATCAGCAGGGAGTGAGAAAGTTGGACTTGAGTATGTCTTGGTAAGATGGAGCCAATTACAGATCAGTTCTAGAAGAAATCCTGCTCTAGTTGACAAGAGGCTTGAGGTGTGAGGGGTTAAAAATGGGAAATATTTGTGTTACAAAATCAAGTGTAATACATAATGTGTAACTCAAACAGCTAATATCCAGGTTATAATAATACAAATAGTAAATAACAGTCATGCACAGTAATCATATACATACAGTACATGTAGTATGTATACTCATACAGTATGCTGTATATACTAAAACACTAATACTTTGACTAAAACACTTCACAAAGGATTGCTGGAATCAAAATTGTTTCAATAGTTATCAGATGCTCTAAACAACTAGGAGTCACTAAAACATGAAAAGAAATAAAGTGTACATATAAAATATAATGATCTTAACACATTCTGCAGAAATCAAAGCACAACATTTATTTCCTACTCTTTTATCTATCTATCTATCTATCTATCTATCTATCTATCTATCTATCTATCTATCTATCTATCTATCTATCTATCTATCTATGTGTGTGTGTGTTCGTGTTTGAAGTAAAATGCATCACTGGTCACAATTTATTTTTTAAGAGTTTCTTCAGGCGCTGACTGCTGCCACCTGAGCATCCCTTTCATTTGCCATTCACTTGTGACAGCCTGTCTGCCTCAACCTCCCTGGGCAAACATGTCTCTTAGTACACACACGTACATGTGCAGGAACATGTGCATACACAATTTTGTTCGTAAGCTGCGCGGTGGTGTAGTGGTTGGCACTGTGGCCTTGCACTTCCAGGGTCAAGTTTGATTCCCGCTTTGGGTCTTTGTGCTTGGAGTTGTCAAATTCTCCCCCTGTGCTCTGTAGGTTTCGTCCAGGTGCTCCAGTTTCCTCCGAAACCTCAAAGACATGCAGAATTGACTTTTTCAAATTTTAACATGTGAGTGAGTGTGTGAGTAGGTAAACTTGTGATGGACTGTCAACCTGTTCCACCTTGTGCCCTGAGTCCCCTGGGATAGACTTTGAGACAGAGTTTTGTTAGTTAATTTCTATCTTTCATTTAAAAAAAAAATGTTACTCTTAGTAGAGCCTTATAAACATACACATAAATATCCTCTTGCATGCAAAGTCCACCCCTTCTGTGTGGTACCCCTCAGTGTGTCGTCTTTTATTGCTGTGTCCTCGCAGCTCAGCAGTACATGAATCTCCAGTTGCAAAGGCACGTCTAACTTACACACACACACACACACACACACACACACACACACACACACACACACACACACACACACACACACACACACACACACACACACACACACACACACACACCCTATGATGTAGTCTTTAACAGTACATCCCTCTGTAATCAACCACTTTAAACTCCAGCCTGTTTTTCTAAACCAAATCGACAAGCTGCCAGATACAATTAGCCAGCCTCACCTAACAGTTACATAATTTCTTGTTCTTCTCCTTTCTGTGCTCATTACTTTTTCCATCTCAGAGAAATCATGTCTCTAGGGAATAAAAATAAATAATTAACATCAATTAATGGATCATCCTTGGTTCCAGCAGGTGTCCCCAAGCTACAGGGCCTCACATGGTGTCATTTGATTAACATATGATCTGTTGGATCTTTTAGATTAGTTAATACTTTTAAATGCAAGGATATGATTTTCAGTGTGTGAAACAGTCACAATGATAAATTGAGTTTGTTAGTGTATTTGGTAGAGCTCATTGCTGTGAATGCATTCGTTAAAGATTTAGTTTGACTTGGATGCTTTGGAAGATAAGAAAAAGAATGTAAGTACATAATAATGTCTATTTATTTATTTACTTTGTTGTTACTATGTTTCATTTGACTACCTTTAGCTTTTATTACAGCACACAATGTGGTGTCTAATTCATGTGTGAAAATTATTCCTCCTAGAGTATATCTTTCACAATCTGTGTCCTGGCATAGAGAAACTGGGAAGGCAAACTCCATAGATGTGATAACCTGGTCATTCAGTACATTCAGGTCGTCAGCCAACTTCATTTTATTGCCACATAACATGGCTGAGACTAGACCTGAACAACTGCAGCAACCCCAGATCACAACATGATCATAACAAGAAGCTTATACAGCAGGCATTATGCATGAGGGGTGTGCTTCCCTTCTTACCCTGTCAAACACATCACTCTAGAATATCTAGAGCCCATCAATATGGACTCATCAGACCACATGACCTTTTCCCATTGCTCCAAAGTATGTTTTGGTGGTTGTGTTTGAAAATCTTTATCTTTATGATATCAGTTATTCACCCAATAGCAGTAATTCCAGCAATCTCCTTAGTTGTTTTCTTTGCTTGAGGAAAAAAAAACCCTCCTGAAAGCTTTGTGAAAAACTATTACTTTTTTTTAGCTTGTAAGTTTAACTTAAAGTGTGCATTTTTCTGTACCAAATTAAAGTTAGTAAAAATGCATGTCTAGTTTTTAATCATAATCTCAAATTAGTGGCTTATATCCCTCGATAAGGTTAATGGCAATCCATTACACAAGCGCACACACTTAAACCCAATCAGGAACTACAAAATTAAATTTCAATTGAATTCAATTCAAAACAATGGTCATTGTCACGACAATATAGGGTAATTGTTTAATATGTGAAGAAATATATATAAAAATGTATGATCATACCTTCTATTTTGGAAAGTCTACCTGTTGAAGTAAAGTCAACCTTGTCCTGCGACAGCATATTAATAGACAGCATGTATTAGCATACAGAGTACGAAAAAAATCAAACAAACCCAAAAACTGTTTTAACAGAGTGTATTAAAGTTTAAACCTATATTGTTTTTTCACCTCCTCTCTTCTGAAGATCTCTCAGATTTGATCTGCATGCATCTTATCAGATGCTGCTGGCACCAGGCTCGAAAAAACCAAGCCTGTTTTTCTGGATGTTTTTGACTGGAGAAGAATAAGCTCTGATTGGGTCTGAGACTTTTGTAAAGCTGCTTTGTGATTGTGTCTAGGTGAAAAAGAAAAACGATGCAGAAACAAAATTCTGTTCACTTCATCATTTATGACATAGGTTTGAACATAAAAAAGCCTAAGGTCTTATGCCTTCTTGCAAAGCCATGCAATGTGGAGCTCTATGAAGATACATAGTAAAACTGAATCTGCTATAACATTATAGAGCAAAACGCTTATCCCAATATTCTGTAGGTTCTCCTTGTGCCACCGGTGGCAGTTCTAGACCCTCGAGGCATGACTCCAGAAGCCCTCTTGGGTGTTCGGTGTTGTCAGGCTCTGTGGCGGATACTTTGGGTGTTGTGGGATGTGGGGTGGCGCCTCCTTGGATTGGGATTGTTTGTCCGGCGCCCCCATGGAGCTCAATTGGGTTGACGTCAGGGAAGTTTGGAGGCCGTGTTAGTGGCTTTGGGCTCTTTGGCTGCTGGGCCTCTTGCTGGGTTTTGGTGCACTGGGTGTTCCGGTGCCGTTCCCACATTACTGGTATATAATTGATAAACATGATGTGTCAATGTTATGGGGTGTTAATTTTATGGTTCATCATTGTGTGATGGCTCAATTATTGTGTGTTGGTGGTTGTGTTTGAAAACTCTTTGAAAAGATAACACTTGACACGTGAGCACATACAGACACACACCGGCTCAAACTGAATCCCCAAACATGACAGTGACCTCAAACAACCAGCAGAAACTGAGAAAACAAATCCTTGTCTTCTTCCATCAGTCAGTAAATTCATAGTGTGAAGCAAACTCATGTGTTATTTGCTACCGAATATATGTCAGCTCAGGGATTAAAGCAGCTACTAACTAAATTACCTTTGAAACAGAGAGAAGGAAGAACTAGTTTGTGATAAACAGCACTTTGTAAAAGTCCCCCCACCCGCCCATTTCTTCATCACTCACTCACTCACTCACTCACTCACTCACTCACTCACTCACTCACTCACTCACTCACTCACTCACTCACTCACTCACTCACTCACTCACTCACTTGTTCTCATCTATACCAAGCTCTTCTGGAAGCCTGGAGGACTATTCCGAAGGACTATATTAAAAATACATGAAGCAAAATATGACAGAATGAAGGATGGCTCAAGACTTTTGCACAATACTCTATTCCGCTGATTTGTAAATGAATCTCAGACACACACATGCATACATAACATCCCTAATGATTGGTTTTTATTTCCTTTTCATTATTTCTCCATAAACATCAAAGTAAGGACAAACAGTGCCACCACAAACAAACGTAAATAAACACAGAAAGTGAGTGGCTGATTGAGGAAGATGGGATGCATGGATCACATCTGCCCCACTGCTCCTACTACTGGGCATTCTCTCTGTCTGCTCTGATGAAGCTTCATGCAGAATATAAACTGCATGAAGTTTAAAAAAACACCCACTGTCTGGCACTTCAGTGGGTGCTTTTTAAATTAATACATAAACACAAAATCACACAAAACTGATCATAATTATTAATTTACTCATGTGTCTTACATAACTCTTACATAGACTCTCAAATAATCAGAAGAGACAAGCAAGTGGATGTTTTAGGTCTGTGACAACCATTCTTTCAGTTTAGTTCAATGCAATTTCAATTAATCTGCATTGAGTAATAATAATAAAAAAATAATAATAATAATAATAATAATAATAATAAAGAGAGAATACTCTCTCTCTCTCTCTCTCTCTCTCTCTCTCTCTCTCTCTCTCTCTCTTTTCCTCTCTCCATTGTTCCCTTGATACATGTATTTTGCTTGCACATACATGCAAGAAGCAAACATAACCCCCATCTTTATGGGAAAATGTACAGTATGCATCCAACATGTGTAGCTGCCTTATTTGTTTCCTTCTTTTCAGATCGGAATATCTTCTTTGAGGATCCCTAAACGTGACAATTCCAAACACATTTCTTATTTTAAATAAGAAAGAGACATGAATCCAATTAGAAGTTTTTCTATGGTATGTTTTATAGTGTGCTATATTATAGTATTACTATGGTACTTTAGACATTACCAAAGTACAAGAGGCACCATAGGACTTTTTGGAGTACCAAGGTAGGTACTGTGGCACTTCAGTGGGTCCCGTGGTAGTTCTATGGTTTGCTCCACAATACTTTTGTAACTACCACGGTACTTATTGGGTACCACAGTGGCTAAAAACATTCAGCAGATATTTAAAATGGTATGTTTGTACACACAGTGCCATGTTAGATATGTTAGTGCATACAGGTATTACTGATATGGTACTTTATAGTACAGACAGTACCATATTATTGTATGTAATTAATAAGAGTTTCAACAACTATGGGATTTAATTGCAACTATTACTAACTAAATATTACCATTATGGTACATTAACTATTTTTGACAGTATCCTGGCACATGTCCCATAGACTCCTGTTTATGGTTGATAACTTGATAACTAAAGGATGTACCAAGGAAGAACCATGTATCATAGAGTGATACATGGACTATATCAGCAAACAAGTCAAATTAGCCTTGGTACTGTATACAATAGTACAGGTACCACTGGGCTACCATGGTATCTGTATGTTAGGTATGGGTATTTACTGTAGGTTGGTGGTGAGTCTGACAAACACACTCAAACAGGGAATATTACAATCCCCCTTTTTACAGTATCTAGAATTTTAGCTCTATTACAGTTTTTCTCAGTTGCTTTGGAGCATTTCTCGAATCAGTCTTAATATTTGCATAACAGTTAGTGTATTCTCAAAACAATAAGTACAAACAGCACAACACACTGGATTTCTTGCAAAAGCATGTACTTTACTCAAAATCCTTAGGTATTCCCTCAAAAGTAAGTTTTTGTGTCAATGAAAATGTCATCACCATCAGAATGACAAGTCCTTTTGTCATTTTTTATATACGATGAAGTCAAAATGTTTGGTCATGTTGTCAGAATGACATTGCATGATTTAAGGATTTCCTGATATAAAATATGGTTTGGTTTACAGTAATTGATAATGCAAAAGGCAGAATTTCTTCTGTATGGGATCTATGAAATTCAACAGCACAAATTTACCAACGCAGTATCACGACATTACGTGTATATTGAGGCCAAACAGGATTCACACTTTTTATTGTACTTTTTACTAGTGGACTGAAAAAAAAAAAGAATTACAATATAACATCATATAATGTCATTGTGATAAGAAAAATAAGGACACAAAAGCACAATGGGGAAAAATATCAAATTACAAAACGGTAAACATAGAAAACACCTTTTAGGCAAAACTGTGCATGCTGTTGTCTGTCTCTATACCCCCTGACGACCCAGTCTGTCAGGCCACAGATTTTCATCAACATCACAGCAAATATCATCCCTTGCAATACAACTTGGAAAAAATCTTCTTGAGTGTCTAATCCAGGCTCTGCAGGCTTCCACGGTGATATCCTCACATGCTGCATCCATGGCAGCCAGAAGAGACATCTGTTTATGTGGCTGGCGATCATAGACCTTCAGTCTCCATGATGAGTAAAACTCCTCAATTGGGTTAAGGAATGGGGAATTTGGTGGGAGGAATTCCATCAACATTCTGTTATAGGTCCAAAACCATTGCTTGATGATGTTTCAGTGATGAAAACTCACGTTATGCCAAAGTATCACAAATTTGGTCAAATCATCTTGAAATGCACCCCTATCAGGGATGAGAGCCCTATAGAGGGTCTCTAGGAAGGTGAGAAGATGCTGTGTACTGTATGGGCCTATAAGGGGAATATGAGTTAGAACACCATGCTCTGCAATTTACATAAAACAGTTTTTATTTTATTTTATTTTTTGTTATTAGTTTCATTTTTTGGAGATTTTGACAACTGGATTAACTAGTTTGCATTCAGTGACATGTGCAATGAACTGATGCTGAAATGATTTGGGGGTTAAGATTATTTAGATGAAACTAATATAATATATTTTGATCAACATGACATAAACTAGTGAAAATGTAGGAAACAGCAGAGAATTGTACACAATCAATTATATGAATGTACAAAAGCATTTGCAATTTGATCAAAGCAATGATAAATGTTCATGTGTATTGTTCATGCAAGTGACTAAATTACGTGGCGGTTGAACAAGTAGTTTTGAGAATTCACTTTATGATCTGAGAAATGCTCCAAAGCAACCGAGAAAAACTGTAAAAGAGGTGAAAGCTGATCGACCTGGGCCTTCTGAAAGTCATCTTCGAAACTATTACTGTCTGTTTACTTCCTGCATGTCTTTATAGTGTAATTTACTATACAGATATGTCCTCTGAGAATACAATCCTGAGCATGTTGTCTATGAATTTATGCTTTCAGTTGTAAGGTTAAAAAGCTGGATGTTATAATGATCTCTCAGTTGTAGCTCTACATGTGATCACATGACTATAGCAAACAGTAAGCCATATTCCACATTTCCCCAAATAGAAGCTGATGCATTGATGATCTGCATGATGGAATGCCACTATTAGTGCATACCACATAATGTACCCTGCTTCAAATTCTTAGAAAATGCAATCTGTCGGAGTTAGACTGTCATACTACTGCACTCCTGCAGGCTTTATAGACACTACATTTGCCTGAGTAAATAAATCAGCTGATCTCACTGACCAGAAGGTCTCACTGACCAGGTTCTTTTCATACATTCATACTGAAATTTCATTTCAGGTTTATTATAATGGAACATTTTTCTTATTTTTTATTTTTGTCATTTCCATTTTAATTATAACAAGAGTGGAAAGCATTTCTACAACATTTCTGGGGCTGTCATTCATACAAACAACATATCTGGTTTTGCAGTAATTTGAGCTACAGTAGTTGAAATTAGTGATTAAGTATGCCTTTTAATGTAGCCGAGGTAGCCACAGTAGCATTAGTGGTAGCCATGTAGTAGCATACAGGACAGTTAGTAGGTAGACAGATAGTAATTAAGCAGTGATTTTTTTTTACAATAGTAAGTAAGTAGTTCACTACCGATAAAGCTGAGTATGGCGGGGAGTATGGTGGTCAAGTGCTGACTGTGAAGCAGAATAAAAGGCATGGAGAATGGATGTTTGTAAATGTGAAAGCATTTGTTTTCTGGCCTTGCTCTTTTTCAGCAGGCTGCCAAATGCCAGAAACAGAGGGAACCACATTGAGAAAAACAATTAAAAATATTTTGAATAAATATATCTATAATAGTAAATGTAATATTTTTCTTTAAGATATTCCAAAGGATTGTTCAAGTCAGACTGTGACTTGTTAACTTTCTCGTGAATGAAACTGAGTTACACTTACAGAAAACTTCAAGCGCAGTATGGTGATGAGCCTCTTAACTGCAGTAAAACATTGAATGGTGCAAGCGTTTTAGCCGTATGTGCATGAATGATGATCCTGGCTGATGTGGCTCAGAGCCCACTGTATTAATTCCTCTGAACATTCAACAAGGGGAACGCCTGATCCTTGAAAATTGTTGGATAGCTCACAGTACTTGCCCATGAGAGGCATCTGTCTGTGGGAACAGTACAGTACACACAATCATTCACCATCACCACTTGCACATTACAGGAACTCAGTTGGGAGTTATTGCCACATTGCCCATACAGTCCTGACCTCAAAATGTGTTTCAAATGTGAAGCAGGCAGTCATAGGCGATCAATCTATAGCTTGGGTGTACTGAAAAAAAAAAAAAACCTTGATGGCATCCAAGCATTAGTAAAACACTGGGATAAGTGTATTAGTGTAGCAGCAGTTTAGTATATAGAGAAATAAAAAAAATTTTTACTCTCATAATTGTGTTGTTATTTTGCACAAATGGTCAAAAGATTGACACATGTCTTGAACACCCCTCGTAAATATAAAATAACCAAACCTATATTAATGGATTTCTAGCTTAAATTTATTTCAGTTTATTAGCAGATACCTTTGTAACAAATGCTTGAAATAAGCAAAATAATGTGAATAGAATGAGACAATTCATGTTTGAAGATTGGTTTATGTTGTAGTACTTATCTAACTTGAAATGAAGTTGAGCAGTGGGTTGAATTTCCATTTCAATATTTTTCAATTGTTTGAAAAATATTTCTGTGCATCAAAAACATTATGCTGAAAAACACAATTTTAATAAAAACAGCAGCTCTCTCATTCCCTACCAATAATCATACTGAACAACAGTCATTACCATGCACGCACCTCACAGTTTTTCAAACTATTTACCACAGTGGTATGCGGTGGTTTGGACTTTAATATGTGATGAACCTAAAAAACGTTTTTGAAAATATACTTCCAAACAATTACATGAAAATTTGCGTATATAAGTATCAAGGATGAGTCACTGGAAATGATCATATCTACATGCTAAGAAGCTAAACTCACTCAGCTAATTAACAGTGTGACTGAGCAGTTAACCAAATACACTGATGTTTATATAATTATATACTATTATGATAGTACAATTGATATCTTTACATTCTTTACATTTATATTCAAATACACACACAAACACACACACACACACACATATATGCACACACGCAAGCACGCGCACACACACACACACAACAGTTGGTGCACTTGCATCTGGAAAAGGTTATAAAATAATATCCAAACAATTTGGAGTTCTACAGTAAGAAGTTCACAAGTGGAGAGCATTGAAGACAGTTTCCAATCTTCTCAGGAGTGGCCCTTGCAGCACTTTCTCCCCACAGTCAGACTTTAATGCTGAGAGTAATAAAAAATAGAAAACAAGATGTGAATGTCAAACCCTAAAGCCCTCATTGAGCTGAGTCTGGTTCCTCTCAAGGTTTCTTTACTATTACCATCTCAGGGAGTTTTTCCTTGCCACTGTCGCCATTGTTCTTGGCAAGGACAGTCTTATCATTTTGATTTATACACGTTCACATCTCATACAAACTTATATAATTCTTGCAACAATGTCAATTGTTAAAAACACTATACAAATAAAATTGAATTGAATTGAATTGGAACAATGTCCTATGAACAGGTAAGACCAAAGTCGCATGTGTGGCTAAAAACAAAAAGCATTTTAGCAGAAACACCTCATACCTACTATCAAGTATGGCAATGGAGGGCTGATGGAATCGGCAAGTTTTTGCAATCACAGGACCTGGGAAACCATGAACTCTGTATACTAGACTATTCTAGAAGCAAATGTGAGGCCATCTGTCTGACTGACTGCTAAAGCTTGGGTGAAATTGGTTCATGTAAGAGGACAAGGATTTGAAGCACACCAGAAAATCTACATCAGAATGGCCAAAAAATTAAATAATAAAATATTTGCAATGGCCTCATCAATGGCCTCGTGAAATGCTGTGGCGGGACCTTAACAGAGATGTGCATAAGGTAGCTGTGCCGAAAAACCTCAATGAACCGAAAAAATGCACTAAAATGATGTGAGACCGATAAAGTGAAATGATTACTTCAAGTATTGCTGATAAAGATGGATCTACAAGCTCATGAATCATTTAACTTTTTTCAAAAAAAGTAAAATGTTGTTGTGAGACAGAGGTTGTATTTGCCTAATAATAAGACCTGCTGTAATCAGATGATTCTTATTATGTTTTCACACACAAATGCACACAACACACACACACACATACACATACACACACTCATCATCTATACCACTTTAACCTGTGTACAGTGTTGCTGGGGACCTGGAGCCTATCCCAGGAGACTTCGGGCATGAGGTGGGGTACACTATGGGCTCTAGGTGATTTTTGTCCTGACTTCCTACCAAATGGGACCAAGCTGGTGAGTGACAGGTCAAATTGAGCATCAAGAAACAATTTTTCATACTCGGTATCGGAGCTCAGGAGGCCAAAGGTTAGTGGCTTAAAATTCAAACAGAGGGTATTTTATCTGTTTAGACATGAAAAAAAAAACAGCATGTGTTAAAGGTGATGAGGAAAAAAGAGCCTGGCGCTGTTCATTAGAGAGGTGAGGCGGAACACTTATCACAGGAAACGCTAAATCACTTCTGTGACAGGAAAAAAGTAATCCTGATTTTACAGATGTCTCAAATATTTACACAAGATGAGTCCTGATTCTCTCTCTGTCTCTCGTTCTCTCTTAATACTGGGATTTTTCAAGACATTTTTTTTTTACATTTAAAACTTTTTAGCTCCTTCCTGTGTAGAAAAAGTAGAAAGCGCAAGGGAGGTGTTATAAACAATTTTATTACATATATCAAGGGAAGCCAAATATTTATGGCAGATGGAAGAAAGGAAGAAGGAGGGCTGGTCATGCTAAAAATAATGGCCTGTACATTTTCCATGTTGAGGGTTTTATTATTTTTTTTGTTCGCAGTGTTATGTAGAACACTACAACTGTCATCTTAAGACGTTGAACACCGCCAAGGTTTAAATCAGGTTTTAGAGACAGAAATAAAAATGAGAGATGGAGAATCTATTACAAGTTCAGCAACAGAAGCGCTCACATCAGCAACAGAGCTCTGAGTGTTTTCCAAGAAGATCCCTAGGTTCTACATAATTTGCTGACTGCCGTCGCCGTCCATCCTATAATACCATAAATAATCTCAGCATGTTCTAGCGTTGGAACCGGCACAATTGGACAGGCAATGTTTAATCGCTATAAAATATCTAAGAAGAAGTTCCTGGAAATCATAGACAAGTATCCTGGACATTCAACAAATTTTTTTACAGCGTATTAGTTTAAAATAATCCAAAAACAAAATGATGGTAGCTGGGTTTGGAGATGCACGGCACCTTGTGGTGTGGTATGGGCAAAGAATCGAGGGGGAAAATGTAACGGAGGCTATCAAGAAAGAGATCTGAAGAGGAAATCTTGTATTGGAGAGTCACTAAAAAGAGCAGCAAACTAACATGCTTTTCATGCTTGAAATGTTCTGGCGTAAGCTTGGGAAAGTAGGAGCATCATTTATATAGCATTATTAATAGGTTAATGAGGTTAAGCTCCTTTTGCTTGCTTTTTTTTTTTTTGATTCGTAATTCATACAGAGATTATTACTGATGAAAGAGAATGTGATGAATTTATATTTTAATATTTCTACAGGTGTTTAATGAAAACAGTACACCATGTCATGATCTCCTTTGTCTGCCAGGACTTTCACAGAAAACTCACAGCTGTGAATAATAAATAAGGATGTGCATATTAGCAGTCAGCGAGGATTAAAAGAATTGTGCGCTAATGAATATTTAATTACACAGCAGTGAGTATGAATACACTGGAGTTTTGTAGGACACATACAGTGTGTGTCCTTTATGCCTTGTTGCCTGCAGTGCCCTTTTATACAATATGCATTCACAGGCCACTTTATTAGGTACAGCTGTTCAACTGCTTGTTAGTGCAAATATAGAATCACAAAATCAGATTACAGACACAATGCATTTAGGCATGTAGACGTGGCCATTGCGATCTGCTGCAGTACAAATTAAACACCAGAACAGAACAGAAAGGTGATTGAAATGACTTTGAACTTGGCATGGTGGATGGTGCCAGGTGACTGGTCTGAGTATTACTGAAAGTGGATTTTCACACATAGGGTTTCACTCTAGGGTTTACATGGAAAGGTTCCCTAGATAAAAATGCCTTGGCGCACATAGAATAACTTCATCACAAGAAAAAAAAAAAAAAAACTGGTTTCTACATTCACCAGATCTCAATCCAATTGAGCCCCTTTAGTATATGGTATTACTAGATGTTAACTAGGATAACCTAAATAGGATGTACAGCCAACAAATCTGAAGCAACTGTGTGATGCTATTAAGGCAAAATGGGCCAAAATCTCTAAGAAATATTTCCAGCATCTTAAATCTATGCCATGAAGAGTTAAGGCAGTTTTGAAGGGAAAGGTGTAGGCCCATGCCAGTACTAGCAAGGTATACCTAATAAAGTGGCAGGTGACTGTGTGTGAAGGTGTTAATCAAAAAAATTAAATGTAAATTAAAAGTCCTGTCTACAGGCTGTTGGTTTGCCTCATATGATCTGGCAATGCATTGAAACTACAAACCTGTACAAGCCTGTACTTGTGCTCTGATTAACAAGATGTAGATGAGTTTATTGTGCTTTCAAATAATTGAAAACTGTATGTATAAAACTGTATGGATATCATATTTATATTAGTGCAGGTCATTGGGTGGTCATGCAGGAAAGCAGGAAGCAATAAAGCTTTAACCAAAAAAAAGGCAGAAGAAAATGTGAAAAAAAAAACTGTTCACATGGAACACCTTTCTATAGTGTTTTTATTTATTTATATTTTTTGTTCTTGGAAACAAAAAATGTTTTTACACTAATCATACTCATCAGGGCTTTTTATATTTTAATATTCACACTGATACATTTATACAACCTCGGTATACGGACACCCTGCCTATTCATATACGAATTATAAGGAATTTGCCGCGGTATATGAAGCTTTTTCGGCACACAAACAACTGAACTGAGCCAAACTGAGCACCGTCTTCCGTCTATATTGTGTGTACACGTGGTACACGTCCGCGAGCCATTCAAAACTTTTTTCCATCAGTGCGTCATGTTTGTGTCATTTTTGCGCATGCATGATAGTTTACATATATTTTGTTGGTCAGTTGTGCATTTTGTGCAAGATTTAGTGAAGTCATAGCACTATGGGTCCCAAGAATGTTAGCAAGACTGGTAGCAAGAAGGAAAGAAAGCACTCTTAATTTTGTTTTTAAAGCCAGTGCCAAAAGAAATCATAAATTAAGGTTAAATGAGGTTTAATGTCTGTTTATTTCTAATTTGATTTCATTTACATGTCTTTTCTAACTGTTTTGATTGTTTTATATCCAAAAAAATATGATTATAGTGTTTGAAATTGCCCTACAATGGCACCGCCTCAATAGGCTCCAGACTTCCTAGCGACCCTGTACACATGGTTAAGCCTTATAGATGATGAGTCAGTGAGATTAGTGTTTGAAATTGGTAATATTGGTAATATTTTTGGGTGGCTGTAATGGATTATGTGCATTTAAATTATTTCCTATGGGAAATAATATCATATCGCAATATGAATTTTCACCTTAAGAACTCGCCTCCGAAACAGATTAAATTTGTATCCCAAGGTACCACTGTACTTCATTTTTTGGGTAATAAAAATGTTTGTAAATGTTCTGTGCTTTATCCTTTTTGTATTTTTGCTTTGGCCAAAAGCTTACCTATTGTGATCTTATTAAGCAGTTATGGTCAATCCCCTAGACAACTGAATTAAATCCATTCTATTCTAGATACATCCAGTATAAATGATTCATGATAACCGCTTCTTCATGATCTTGTGATGTAATTTAGCATATTTAGTTATGTACATTTCTAGTATTTTCACATCAAAAGTAGGTCACTGAGACTCTCTTTTTACAACATGTAAGTAGTTACCCTAATCGGCATGTGTTTGGACTGGGAAGAAACCAGAGTACCCGGAGAAAACCCACCAAGCACAGGGAGAACATGCAAACTCCATGCAAACAGACCCGATACTGGAATTGAATCCTCGACCCTAGAGGAACCTTTGTTCCAGTTTGTAGCCAGTGACTCAATACAAAAACACAATCAAAAGATGAGTTTTTGATATATTTTTTTAAATATTATAATTCATATAACTATATTATTGATACTAAAATTGTCTATTTACACAACACAACTCAGATTTATCATGCTACAAAATTTTGGAAGGTGGATTTATAGCATTTTGTAAAATTGTAAATAAAAATTATTCTAACTGATATAACTAAAATATTTTTTTCTTTTCATTTTTAATACATTTAAAACTTATTCTATTACAAATACTGTATATAATTTTAAACATGCTATGTTGTCTGCGGTGTTCTGTTTAAACACATGTTCTGCAGGGTGTGCTTTACATAAAATCTGTATTTAAAAAATCTTGATATTTGTGTTTTTAGAACACTTCACAGTTTCTGCACAGTTCTGTTGTGGAAACATATAACATATGAACATCTGTGTTTGCCACGAGTCCTCATGTAAGCGCTTGACACGAACAATGTTTGAAAGCTTTCATGTCTTTGGTTCTGTTTTTTTTTTTTTCCTCACCCCACTCAGTTTTTTTTTCTTACGGTACGTCCTTCCGTTGAGTGTTTATCCTTTTCAGACCTCCGTGCATTTATGTTCCTTTTCCTAGACTAATATTTGTCTTTGACAGATGCACATATTTGCTCTGATGTGCCCTGTGGTTTCACGGTGGTTTCTCTTACGCTGCTTGACCATAAATATTTTATACACCCATAAACATTACTCTCTTTTAATTACTCTTAACTAAACGCACAAGCTGAAAAGCTTGTTGAGATCTCCCGATAAAGTTTACCTCTCCGTAATGTTAACAAAACAGTTTGTATACATCTTAAAACGGAGGAAATGTGTTCTACAAAGTCAGAGCGCTGCAGAAATGTAACGCCTGTCAGCTCCTCAGCAGCTCCGTTTAATTCTTGGGTTACTCATTTGTTCATTTAATCATTTGGCTCATATTTGGAGGTCTGTTCATCCACAAATGTTCAAGGTTTTGTTTCTTTAATGAATGTACATTCACATGCACACCAGCAGGTAGCACTTAATAAAACTGAAAGTCTAGGCAGAATTTTCATCTTTATCACTTCACATTTCTTTTTGTTTGTTAATGCTCCATTTATTCTTCAGGTGGCTCAGGGTTGCCATGGCACCCGGTCATCAGTAATCGGATGTTGTGCTGAGGATTGAGTGGGAGACAGGGCAAAAAAGGAGAAAGAGAGGAACAATAAGAAAACAGGCTTTGGTCTTTAATTTCCTTTTCTTTGATGTGCCTCTCTCTCTCTCTCTCTCTCTTTCTCTGTGCTAGGCAGTCCAATCATACTGTGCTGATGGAGGTCATTACATGAGTGTGAACAAGCACACACACACACACATGCTGAGACAGAGATTGAATCACTATTCATATGAACACTAAATAAGCTTAGATGAAATCCTTGTCTTTCTCACAAAACTTTACAACTACACATATAAAAATCTACCTCTCCATGTTCCCCGATCAGACCAAGTGTGTGTAGGGGTGAGTGTGGGCACGTGTACATCTCTTGAACTCATTTGCCCTCAACCGACCATGATTTGTTATGTAATCTCACTGTAGATGGCACTGTGGCACAGAGATGCTCCACATCGTCCTGTCTGTAAAACGCTGCTCCACATGCTTGTAATAAAAGATGACCTGGACCAAAAAACATTTCAATATGACGAACTCCAAACATTCCTTAAATAACTGTTTGCACCAGTTCCCTGTCAGATAGTAGCACTCTTGCCACACATTTTTCCACTTAAGAGCCACATCTTTTACCGTGTGATTTTGGAGACGTATCTCTGTGCTGAGATGTAAACTTACAACCTGAAACATAGTTTTTTGCATCGTTTTTTACTTTATTTCACCGTCAAATGTGAATGTTTTCCTTATAGAAATTAGCCATAACATTATGACTTCTGAGAGGTGACATTAATAACATTAATTGTCTCATTACACTGGCACTGGGGAGTGGGACGGATATATTAGGCAGCAAGTGAACAATTTGTTCACTTTGTTTCAAGTTGATGTGTTGTAAGCAGAAAAAATGGGCAAGCATAAGGATTTGAGTGACTTTAAAAAGTGACAAATTGTGATGGCTAGATGACTGGGTCAGAGCAACTTCAAAACTGCAGGTCTTGTGGGTTGTTCGCAGTCTGCAGTGGTCAGGATATGCTAAAAAAGAGGTCCACGGAACGCACCAGAATACACTATGGGAAGAAGTTCAGCTGGTAGTGGCAGGGTCATGGTCTGGGCAATGTCTAGCTGAGAAATCTTGGGTCCAGCCATATATTAATGTTACTTTGACACATACTACTTATCTAAACACATAAGTTGAAATAAGGAAGATAATTGAGATAATTCCGCGATGGCTGTGGCCTCGTTCAGCAATATAATCCACCCTGACACACTACAAAAATGGTCCAAGAATGGTTTGAGGGACACAACAAAAGTGTTGACTTGGCCAGTAAATCTTTCAGATCTCAATTCAATCCAGCATGTGATTGTGTGATGTGATGAGACAGCATGTGATGTGCTGAAACTATAAGTCCGATACACCTTACAGGATCTAAAGGATCTGTTACTGATGGCTCAGTGCCAGACATCACAACACACTGTCAGAGGTCTACTGGAGAACAAAAGGGGGATCTGATGATATTTATTTATTTGTTTTGTTTATTTTATTCTAATTGCATAATATAAGTTCTAGATACAGTATATTGGAATGTATTTAAGATATTTTAACTTTGTGCCATACAGTCAAGTTTAAACGTTAGTACCTCCTCTTTTAATTTTGTGTGTATTTGTGTAAAAACATAATATACAGTAAATCATCTGATCATAGCGGGTTTCACATCCGCCGAAAAACAAAATATTACTTTTATTTAACAAAAATGAGGCCAAAAATGGTAAAAAAAAAAAAATAATAATAAAATAAAATAAAAATTTATTAAAAAAATAAAAATAAAAAAATACATAAAATTAAGAGACTTTAAAAGTTTCAAACTTTTGAACATGACTGAATTTTTCAGTGTATTATTGTCATTATGTTTGTGTATTGTTATTATTAAGATTCTTTTTTGTTATTGTTGTGTTTATGCATTTTATAATTTTGTACTGTTTATTTATTTTATACCAATGAATTAAATTCAATTTATTCTCTCATCTTGTCCTTTCACTGTTATGTTAATGAGATTTACTGAGTAAATATGATAAAAACAACATCAAACTAAGAAGCGTGCATTTTATTAATCTTTCCCAGTAATAAGAGAGAAACAGTGCGAGAGAGAGAGAGAGAGAGAGAGAGAGAGAGAGAGAGAGAGAGAGAGAGAGGAATGTTCATAGGGGAAATTCTTGACTTAAGGCTACTTAAGAAAAGAGGAAAGTATGAAAGACAGGTGAGGTTTGGTGAAATGTGAAAATAAATCATGCCTCTGAAGTGTCGAAAAACTTAGAGCGAGTTGATATTTTGCCTTGGTTTGCCAAACTGTCCATCAACCCTTGCCTCATGACTTGTGTTTCCTAGATCACTAAGTGTTTGTACTGTATGAATGAATGAACAAGGTATTCACTTACAAACAATTTGTTCCACATTTGCCCTAGTTTGCTGGAAAGAAAAGGACATGTGCACGTGAATGTCATGATCTGTGTCTCAGCATGCTGCATGTGTAGGTGTACTAATGTGATAGAGAGTGAAATAGGATGTGATGATGATGATGTGGTTGTAATGATCTGGTTTTGTGGATCCTTAATTGGGAAATCCAGCAGATGTTAGTAATCTCTCTCTCTCTCTCTCTCTCTCTCTCTCTCTCTCTCTCTCTTTCAAGCTTCGTGAGTCTGAAAGAAGATTATGATCCTCAGACATCAGCTCTTAACATCTGGAGACTGTTAGACAACACTCCGCCTCCATTTCACTCTCACTCTAGTCCAGCTTTTCCAAATCGGTCGCTTTTGCTTTACCACCGCCACACTCTCACTTAATCATTTCATGTCTGGCTGTCTCACCTCACCAATTTCACTTCCCCTTTAACTTGTCTATTTCATATTATTGCATTTTTTTTCTCAGTGGTCCTTGTTCCTTTCAGTTATCAGGTGAATAAAGGCAAATATATTCAGACTGAACTTTACCTCAGTTCAGCCCACGACATTTGTTGGGGCTTTCTTAACATACAAACATTCATTATATGATAACTGACATCAGAAAATAGTACCAACATTACATAAGCTTACATGTGACAAACTGGGGTGTCTGGTTGCAGGTCCCTCTGGAGAGGTTCCCTTTCTCTTTAACAGCATGAGCTGGTTTGAGTCATATGGTAACTGATATTTCTGTCCAGAGAGCCGAGCCAAAAGACCCTGGGGCCAGATTAACACGCCATCTTACAACAATAGCTTCCCTTCAATTCTCCTGGTGTAAATTCCTTCTGGATGTTGAGAAATGCTGGCGGTGGACTCTCACTGTTTTTTGCCCCGGGACAAGACCAGATGCAGAGAGGACAGCTCCGGACCGATTGCAGCAACTCAGGAATAACTCAAATACATGACCTAAGAAAAATTTGCAATACAACAGGATGTGGGTAAATGTTAAGATCAGTATGTTAACAAGAGGTGTGGCACAAAATAAAAATATATGTACAATTATATTTGAGTTGTTTTGGTAATTAAAGTAATAATATATGATGTTTTTAATGTTTTTAATTTGAGCCTCCTATTTTATTTAGTTTGAGGCTATTCCACAGAGAATCGTGTGAAACCAATACATAAAATAATAGGATAAAAGTATTGAGGTTATGTGAAACACACTGCCATTATCCCTATCTGCTTACAGCTCAGAATATTTATTATTGTTGTCATATTCAGATTTTTACTGGAAGTGCGTGTGGTATGTGGTCTGGAGGTGGTTATTGCTGTTGTTTGTTCCCCAGTACTATGGCCTGGGGTTCTAGAATACAGGTACTTTAGGCACTGGAGATAAACGCAGTCGTTCCCATGAACATTCAGCAAGTGGAACGTCTGATCCCTGAAAACTGACAGCTAATTTGTAGCCAACTTATGGCTGGCTACAGAAATGCATCTGTCTGTGGGAACTTTACACATCCCCCATACAGTCCTGACCTCACTCCAACCCATCTACATATTCTTAGGACATTAAAGTTCCTGAGAGGAGTTCCTGAGAGGCCAGCATGAAGCAGGCAGTCTGATCATGACATAATGAGAAAACTTTTTTACTTAGTGTAGCATTATATAGAGAAATAAAGGGAGTTTTGCACAATCAAAAGTCCCAGTTTCACTTGAACAACCCCATTTGTAACAAAAATCCAGTTTTTAATAACATAGCTTTATTCTTAACCTTAATCAGAAGCTTTGTAGAACTTTAATAAGGATTACTCTTTCACAAATGAAGAAATTGTTGTTTAGTCTGGAGTTTACTAAGGCCATCAGATTTACTTCATTCACTTCATTTGACTTTTTTGGTTTAGGAATTGCGCTGAAACCTGGAGGCCCTTCTCTAGAGCTTTGACAAGCTGTTCTTAAAGCCGCACATGAAAGATTAAACCTCACACAACTTTTTTTCCTTGTTTCATCCCATAGGTTCATGTCCCTGAAGCAGGCGAGCTTTCCATCAGCTCTTTTGCTTGTATTTGTTTTTTTAATAATTGTGTTCCAGTATAGATTACGAAGTCAGTTATAAATCTACTGATTATATTTTCTGCATCCTACACTGACCAGGAAACATCATTTTTACAGATGGTTTCCTTTTATGTTCATGTTCTACTATTATGTTATTTTTCTAATATAGACAGAACCAGAGATACTGTTGAAAGAGACAGTTGTAGGTGAGAAAGATGTGTATGGTCTGAGAGAGATCAGAGGTAAGAGGCAGAGCGAGGTCATGTGGTGGAGGGTCACTGATGTCACAGACAGACAAGCTTTTTACTGTCTCAGACAGTTTCACTGACTCCCCTAATGTAAACACGTAGCTTCTAATTGATGAACACTCACTGTGCGTTGAAAAAGAAACATGCATACTTTATGTGAAAGTGAGAGACGGAATACAATCACTGTTTATTTAAAGCTATCCCGTCTCTGTTTGTTTAACTCTGAGAAAGTGTTCAGCATCCTGTGTATGTGTGTGCGTGTGTGTGTGTCTTACTGTGGTGACAGATTTGCACGCTGGTCAATCACCAACTGAGCTAAACACTCCATTAATCTTGAGTTGGCAAGGTGCTGACCCCGGCTATAGCCAAGAACTCCCAAACAGCCATATTGGAACATCGGGGGTCTTCCATGGTGAACTGTGGGTGAAACACACATTACACAATTAGGGCATAAGAAATAGCCATAGCCAAGCAATAAGGCTCCAAACACTATTACTATGTTCCTAATGATCAGCGTGACAAGCTAGTAAATCTTGCATGAATGGTGGCACGGTCTCCAAATTGGTGTTGCAGGCATATTTCACTTCATTAACTGATCCTTACTCTTTGTATGGGTGTCATACAGCTGCAAAAAGAATATGACCTGTGTTTATTTAAATGCAAGTGAGTGTGTTTAAACACTATGCAATATTAGATGTACATTGATCAGTCATAATATTAAATCCATTTTGTAAAAGTCCTTTTGTGCCACAAAAACAGCCCTAACCAATAAGAGCATGGATCTGTAAAACTTCTGAAGGTGTGCTATGGTATAGCAGCTGGCTCCAACACAGTAGCAGCAAAAGTTGTTGGGTGGGTCCATCATGGAATGGCCTTGTTTGTTCAGCACGTCCCACAGACGCTTGATTGGATTGAAATTTGAGGAATTTGGACACATCGACTTTGGAGTCGACATCCTTGGGGTTTTTGTTGTCTTCCTCAAGCCATTCCTGAACATTTTGCACTGTGGGGCAGGCAGGGGGCATTATTCTACTGAAACAACTCACTGTCATCAGAAAAGACAGATGGGATGGAAGTATGATGTTCAGGGTGTACAATGTTTAATTAGGTACATGTCAAAATAAATTGCAGGACCCAAGGTTTCCCATCAGAACATTGCCCAGAGCATCACATTGCCTCCCCTGGCATGCTAATATATCCCAGTGCCAACTCTTCACACCAGGTAAGTGATATACACCTAGCAATTCATGTAATGTAAAAGAAAGAATAATTTATCAGACCAGACAGCCTTCTTCCATTGCTTCATATCCAGTTCTGATTCATTTATAACAATTTGTATAACAATAACTCTTCTGTGGGATGGAACCAGACAAGATAGACTTCGATCCCCAGGTGAATCAAAGAGCCTTGGGTGGCCATGACCCTGCCATTGGTTCATCACAGGCCATTTACCCGTCAGAGCAGTTTTAATGTTATTGCTGATTGGTGTATGTGGATCATTTGTGTGTGTGTGTGTGTGTGTGTGTGTGTGTGTGTGTGTGTGTGTGTGTGTGTGTGTGTGTGTGTGTGTGTGTGTGTGTCCTCATTCTGAGATAGTTGATGTTTTCAAGTTGCAGTTTCCCCCTCCTGTCTCTAGTGTGGCTTGTCTGTCATAAAGTCTAATGGTTTCTCCAGGAGTGCTCTACTCTTTGGAATGTGCAGCATATATCACAGTGCATCCAAACCACAAGGAATGCAGTGCTGCCAAGTGGATATGACACTGATGGTTGTTCTCCTGTTCAGTTATGTGGTTCTGCTATGATTTAGCTTTTCTAGGAGACCATCTTCCAGTATTGGTTTGTTGGAACAGTAGATCAATTGCAGTCAAATGTCCACTATAGCAGAACACTGATGATCCGTTGTCCAGTTCTGCCATCACTATGTTTACACTTGCGTGACCTTTATCTTTTCAGGGTCGGAAAGAGGTCAGGACTCAGAGCCGGAGCCTGACTCTCTAGCGTCTCTGGAGAGCGTCTGATGATAGAAACCGACAAAGAAAACTTTACTGTAGAGAGGAGAGATAAGCAGATTATAAAGCCATTCATAAAAAAGGGATAATAAAGATAATAGAGAAGGAATAAGCAGAATATAAAACAGTGGATAAAATGTTGAAATATTTGAATCCATTATCGACGAATCAGCTTCATGCTCATGTTTTTTAAGCCATAATTTTAATTCATTCTGTTAAATGTAGGACACCTAAAATACTTTTTTTATGTACACTTTCTTCTTTCTATTTAGCTGCCATGAGGTAGTGAGGTATTCCACATGACTGGCACAGGAAGAACTGATCATTAAGACCTCCCACAGGATCAGCCAGAACCAACATATCATCTCGTCAGGAACATGGAGACAGGGATGGATGATGTTCAGGAAGTATGTGTTTTGAGGGATGGTAAATCACAGGGATTTTTTTTCCCCCAAAGACTGTGTCACTTTTCCCCCTAAGTTTTATCTCTTTTTGTCAGTGGGATAAGGTTTTAACTACCCTTCTGCCCAGTTCAGCTTCAGGACATTATTGCTCTACCACCACTTTACAACGAAACAATACGTCTATAAACTACAAATGCTGAAGGTAATCAAACAAACCGATTAAAACAATGAATATTTACCCAAATGTGTGGTGTGTGTGTGTGTGTGTGTGTGTGTGTGTGTGTGTGTGTGTGTGTGTGTTTGCTTGTAAGAGAGAATGAGATTGTGTGTGACTGTCTCTTGTGTCATCTCCCATTATCTTTGCCAGTTTTTTCTGTCACTGCTGTCTGCCACATCTTGATGGACGGATGGCTTTTAAAGCTGCCAACCTTCTGCTGGTTCTGTGTCTCCACAGCAACCAGCACGTAACTTATTACTGGTCACGTTTCCAGACACATACAATGACTATGCTTTATATTCTGTCAAATTTGAGAGCTAAAACAGAATTAAAAGCTGTATGGTACAATCGTCCATATTTTCAAATTTATCTCAAGAAGAAAAAGGCTGGGTGAATAATTCTACTCCAGTCTAAATATTATGATCTAATAACATAGACCAGTTTGAAAATAATTCTCTTGTCTCCAGATGAGTGATGTACACTACACTACACTACAGTACACTGTATGGCTAGAAGTATGTGGACACCTGACCATCACACCCATACAGCCTGTGTTTTTACTTTTCAGATTGTGTCAAAAAGATGGAAACAAACAAATGAATAGAATGTTTCTGTATGCTGTAGAATTACAGCATTCCTTTTACTTGAACTGAAAGGCCCCAAATCTACTCAAGCATGATGATGCCCCTGTACACAAATCCAATGTGTTAAGGTTAAAAGGGAAGTACTTGTGTGTCCTTGAAGATAGAACCCTGAGCCATTCCACAACCACACTGAACAACTTTGGGATGAACTGGGACACTGTCTGAACCCCAGACCTCCTCACATCAGTACTTGTCCTCTTGTAGTTGAATGAACACAAATCCCTAGATACACACTCCAAAATCTACTGGAAAACCTTCCCAGAAGAGTGTCAGATATTGAGAACTAAGGGGGAATCAATCTTGAATAAAAAAAAAAAACAAAATTTTTCAAAACAACTAAGAATCAAATAACTGAAGATTAAATCTATACCTGATGTTCTATAACTGGTTATTCTATATATTATACATAAATTACATGTATGTAGTCATGGTCAAGAAGTCATCAATTTACTATGAAGACTCCCGAGAATTAACAAATTGAAAAATGTAACTAGATAATTTTTTTAAATTTTATTTTATACTTTATTGCAAATAATAATAAGTAAGCATTTCAATTCTATGTGCTTGGAGTTTGCATGCCCCAATCCCCCCCCCCCCCCCCCCACCTCCAATCTGCCTGGGCTTCTTGGGTTTCCTTCTGGTTAGTTCCAGGGGTCACCCCATCCAGGGGTTACCCCGCCTTAGGCTCTGAGTTACAAAGGCTCCAGGCCCCCTGCAAATATTCACAAGCACAAAGGCCAATGGATGATCTGATTATTACAGCATAAATTTGTTCAGATGTTGGTTGTACAGGTAGGTTTTTGTTTTTTGAATATGATTAGTAGTGAACCTGTGTCAGCAACACCAAAGTTTTTTTTTTTCTTTAATGATATGAACATTTTCCATGCCTTATACTGTAGCATGGCTGCGTCCTCAGTCCTCCAGGCAGTCAGTCTGAAAAACCATTATCAACCTTTGCATCTTTAAAAACTGTTTACATGCTCACTAAGTGTTGGGCTCTGGAAACTAGGTTAGCTCTGCCAGCTAAAATCAGTCACAAAGATATAATTACACCATCATTTGTGCCGAGGGGTTGAGTTACAATTAATGAGTGTGATGTATTTTTTTGTGTATTTAATTTTAGTCAGTGGCACACGTGACCTGCATTCCACAACTAAACCAACACAGAACACCGGAAGTAAGCCTCAGAGAAAACAGTGGAGTCCAGCATAACTAACTGCACTGCATATTTTACTTCACTAGAGTCACATATGGAGTGAATTAGCATTCAGAGCGGATTTCTTTCCCTGAATCTGAACTCAACATGGCAGACAGACAGACTATCCTATATATTAGCTTGTCCAAAAGGAATAGAGTAGCATACAAAGACAATACAATGCAAGAAATTACAGTCTACAAAGTAGTATGCATTCTTTACAACAAAAAGAAAAACTCAAAGAAAAAGATTAAGTGAGAAAACAAAGCAGCTTTGTGACACCGTTACATTGTTTCCTCTCTCAAGACAAGGCTACAGAAGTATGACGTATTCAATGTAACACACTTTGATCTGCATCAAAACAGGAATTAATAGAGATTTAACCATCATCGAGTGTACAAGGGAAGAAGATATACAGTAGTACAATATAATGATAATTATACAATAATACAAATACAGTAATAAGTGCAAGACAAAGCAGGGTAACGTGTGAATGAAGAGATTAAATGAATTACTAAAAAAGATTAAATGACTAATTAATGACATTAATATTATAACTTTATGGTTTTTGCCAAGGTGTTCTGACACCCTTCTATTGTAACCCGCATTAACCTTTGAGTGAGTGAAGGCTGACCTGTGTAGTCTGACCCAACAGACATGCTTGTGTAGATCAAATTGATGAAAAACTTTATGCTGGTTGTGAAAGAAAGGTGTTAGGACACATAGTGCAACACTGTTGTGGTGGCAAAAAGGGGACCTACTCAATATTAGGCAGCTGGTCATAATGTTATGGCCGAGCGGCACACACACACACACACACACACACACACAGAGAGAGAGAGAGAGAGAGAGAGAGAGAGAGAAAGAGATAGAGAGATCATGTGATTATTGCTGCTGTTTTGCTGTTTTGTATGGCGACCGATAGGGGGCGATCTTTTCCACATAACGCCCGCGCGCGCGTGTGTGTTTTTTCTTGTGTGAGTGTGTGTGTGTGTGTGTGTGTGTGTGTCTGCAGTGAGCTCTTGGGATTTAGGGACGGAGACCATCCAGCGTTCCTACAGTTGTGTGTGTGTGTGTGTGTGTGTGTGTGTAAGCGCGCGCGTGCGTGTGTAAGGACTGAGCCATTGAGATTTAGAGAGAAAACAGGTCATATAGCCCCAGATGTGTGTGTGTGTGTGTGTGTGTGTGTGTGTGTCACAGTAAGTCTGTTCAGTCAGTTAGTCTGGATACAGTAAGTATCCAGAGTAGTGTGTTTATTGTTGCCTGACAGACAGCAAGAATCAGGAACTGCTGAAAGGCAGCGTGATGTTACTTTGGAACAATTAAATTAAAGCTATATATAATTTTTTTCTGCTTTTGCCTGGGATTCCTGCACGTTCTCTAGATTTCCTTCCACGCTTCAACCACTTGTAGGATGATTGGCTCCCACTCAGTGCACCCAGTATTACCAGGATCCCAGGCCGAGGATCCATCATGCGCCCAAACAGGATGAAACGCGATGAATGAATCAACCAATTTGCTTAGTTTTGTTTAATACCAATGAAAAAATAAAATATAAGTGTAGATAGAACATATATTGTTTCTTTGCTTTTCAACTGTGAAATGATTATTTGTCTGTTAGCTAGTTTGCTAACAGACATTTGATTTGATTTGTTTCAATAAGATAAAAATCTGCATTTAATACCAAATATAGATTTTTTAAATGAAAGTTAAATACCATCCATGTAAATCTATAGCATTTTAAATAAAATATGTGCTGAAAAGTTTGCCATCTATTGTCGCAATATTTTTTGAGAGTGTAATTAATTCCTGTACATTATTGAGTTTGTTTATTAGTTATAATATTTCATTCATCTTCTACGCTGCTTATCCTGTAAAGGGTCGCAGGAAGAATATCGATCCATTGTACGGCACACATGCACACACTACACACTCACATACTTATTCATACACTACATGCAATTTGTCTAAACTGCATGTCTTTGAACTGTGGAAGGAAACCAGAATAAACGAGAGGAAACCCACCAAGAATATGCAAAATTCACCCACACAGACCCGAGGCAAGAATCAAACCCTTGACCCTTGTGCGAGGCCACAGTGCTAACCACTCCGACATCGTGCTGCTAGACTTAAATCAGGTTGAGATCCTTAAACAGCTCGAAACCCCTCCAATGTCACTGAATGAAAACTATTTTGTGAAGAAGAGTGATCCAAAATTCCTCCACAGCAATGTGAAAGACTTATTGCCAGTTATCACAAAAGCTTGATTGCAGTTGTTGTGGTCAAGTGTGACCCAACCAGTTATTAGGTTTAGGGGCAATTACTTTTTCACATAGGGCCAGGCAGGTTTGAAAAACTTTTTCCTTGTGATAAATTAAATAATAATTAAATAGCTGCATTTTCTATTTATTCTGTTAATCTTTATGTAATATCAATATTTGTTTGATGACCGGAATCATTTAAGTGTGAATAAACAACAACAACAACAACAACAACAACAACAACAACAACAACAACAACAACAAAAAACAGGAAGGAGCAAATACTTTTTATCACAACATACTCTGTATTAAGTCATATATCCTATAAAGATTTTGGGTTTTTAAGGAATTCAAATTCCAGCCCCAGCATTCGAATATAGATCTTTTTTTTTTATCTGATTAATTTGAAGTCTCTTTCGGGAAAGGATGGATGAAGCACTGAAGAGGGATGAAGTAAAAAAAATGAGGAAGCAGATGAAGTATTAAAAAGTGTAGAAGTAAGAACACTGTTTTTGCACTTGTTCATATTTCACATGTTGTGCAGCTCTAGAGTAGATTCTAAGAAGGTTTACTTCTCTTTTGAGTCTGTTTTTTCTCTCTCTTATGTCTAAATGGTTTAAGGATAAAAGGTCTGAACGTGAGCATTTCAGACTCGTGAAGCTCTTACACTGCAATGCACTACAGAAGCAGACTGGCAGCAGAGACCGCATCCTAATGAGCATAGATGTTACAATCATTAAGTAAGTAATAAAGTATTATAAGATATGCTGTTGTAGAAAGAAAATCTACTTCCTAATGTTCATACTTGCATATGGACGCTCCAAGTGAACCTCTTTAACTTAAAATTGGGGTTCAGTAGTTGTATTTTTTTTATTGCTCTTAATTTTGTGTTGTTGCTAAGTCTTCTGTTCTAAATAGATTGATTAGGATTAATTGGATATTAATAAAGTTGTTTTCTGCAAACATGATTAAAATTGTATTTTACTGTAAATCAATGGCCCTCCCGTCATTGTCAAAAATGTGTATTTCTTTATTTTTCAAAGTGTTAGTTTACTTACTTAACTAACTATGCCACCTTAAAAAAAAAAAAAAAAAAAGCTTCGAGTCAGTTTCTAAAAATAAGCGCATTTGTTGTCCACGTACATGCACATGATGCCCTGTTACACATACCCAGCCATTTTGTCTAACACTAACCATGCACTTTATGTTGCAGCATTATAGTTAAACAACAGATGCAAGTGACTGTATTTATTCTAACTCAAACCAAAAAATTAAATAGGGCCTACCTTACTCACCAGCTAAACCACCTACATGTGCTCCAGCAGCTCCATGTAGGGCATACATAAGCGGTTTCTATGAGGACTCTTCCTGTCTTGATCCATATCTCTCACTTTTCCTTCCTGACTTAAACGGGCCCTCCAGTCATTGGGGCATTTGTAGTCAGTCCCACAACTTCTCCCCTCCCCTACTATAATGTGAGTATTATTATTAATATTATCATTATCATTATTATTATTATACAGTAGTAAAATTATTTACCAACAGAATAGAGGAAATTATGATATTGGCATTGAGTTTAATCAAAACAGTATATTGCTATTTATAGTCATAAGAACACTCAGACTAACACACCTGATTAAGAAAGAATACAAGAAAACACATACAATATTATGTAAAATGCAACAGTCATGCAGGAGCTGTGGAACAAAGAGAGTGTGTGACAACAGCAAGGAAACTTGTGCCATACAGAAACAGACCAAAAATCAAGATATTACAAAGAAAAGTCCAGCAAAGTCCATCAGACAATTGTTTTAAATATGGAAGTGTGAGAAATTGGATACGTGGCATAAGAGCGTGTAAAGTGATTTCGTTGTGAGTGCCGTGTCAATGCATGATAGTTGATGGCTCTGAACAAGTTGAGTGCAGACAACTGAATGTTTTAATCTTAAGTCAGGATGAACGTAATCCTACTTAGAAAACCAGTCCTTACATCACAGTTAAAAATAATTGTTATGATTTAATAATAATAATAATAATAATAATAATAATAATAATAATAATGATAACATTTCATTTGTACTGCACTTTTTAGAGTTAAAGTGCTACAGATTTAAATACATATAAAACATAATAACATAAAAGAATGCAACATCAAATATACATGATACTTTCTTTTCGTTAGCCTCTTCATGGGGAAATATATATTTTAGACACATTTCTGATTGATAGATATTATTCTTCCTAAAACAACCTTTAATTAAAATAAATATGTGGCAGCACAAATCCTTCCCCTATGGATCTCTATTGAGCTTTGTAGTTAAGCATGAGGATTTAATAATCAATACAAAATGAAGAGTACATGTAAAGATGTGCACAGTTTGGGATAAATTAATGTTTGTCAATAATGTAAATATTTAAAAAACAAAAACTAAAGCATTACAAGAATTTAGGCCGGAAGTGACACAAGCATGGACAAATTTTTCAGGAAAAAGGCATGGATAAAAGTGTTTTAAATTGAGCAATGATACATACATTTTTTGTTTAAATTCTGGACAAACTCTATTCTGAATTGGTTATATAAGGATAACTTTGGCAACCGTGGCGCACTGTGACAAGGACAGAGGAGACAGTTTACACAGACCTAATGTGCATGAAATAGGGGATTAAACTTCAAGATGGGAGGAGATTAGACATTTTGCACATTTTGTCGACCACTGCCATGTCACTCTTCCTTTCTTCGAGAAGGCTTATACAAATGGCTTCAGTATCACATAATAGCCAGGGCTCCTGGGTCTTTAATAAACCAGCGTTATGAATGTATGTGTCTTAATGCGCTGCTCCGGGTGTATGTGGGTGGTAAACATGGCCGGACAGAGAGCTGAGCTGGAGCAGACAGAGAAGACATGCGACTGGGGGGTGCCGATTGTGAATGCCCGAACTGTGTCCAGTTTAACAAAGTCACATTAAGCCGATTTTTTCTGGTCACCTTGACGCCAATAGAGGATTAGCTGTGTTCACATCGTCGCCCAATTGAGATCTTTCTCTCAGCCCGTCCGGGCCTTCTGTGCTAGGAGAAAGGGTATGCTACAGCCTGATTTGTACCAGCTACGAAAGAAGAAAGGATGAACCATCCTGCAGAGGACAAAAAAAGACATTAGCTCAGTTTTGCTGTTTTTTTTTCTGCTCCTCTCTTCCAAAATTAAAACGATACTCAGTGAAAGGGATCAAATGAAGGATGATGTGATGAATGACAACGTCTCTCTTTGCTTTTGCTCTTTCTTTTTCAGAAGACAACTGGTTCATATAACTAGGCTGAGAGAGTGTAAAATGCTATGATTGTCTATGTGTGTGTGTGTGTGTGTGTGTGTGTGTGTGTGTGTGTGTGTGAGTGAGAGAGAGAGATAGAGAGTTATCTTAATTAGGTAGATATGTTCTGTGACAAGCATAGGTGGAATTCTATGTTTCTTCACGTTATCCATACACAGCAAAAATCACCTATGGATAATGAATGATGAACAAAAAGTTTTTTCCTTATCATTAACACATCTCATATTTAGTTTGTTGCGATTGCAAGTAAATCAGTTTTTGAACTAAATGATCATTTAAAATCATTGTATGTTTTTTTTTTTTCTACTTAAGTCACTAAAGGAAATAACACTTTATGGTGTTATTGTTTTTTATTTTTTAGATATTTTTTTATGGTGACTAATAGATATAAATTTTCTTTCACACAATTAAAACCTCATTATGATGAGTGGGTGGAGAAAGAAACTCTAACTGTCAGAATTTAGCACTGTAGCATATCACCTCCAGAGTTGAGGATCTGCATCTTGCTTCCAGTCTGTGTGTGTGTGTGTGTGTGTGTGTGTGTGTGTGTGTGTGTGTGTGTGTGTGTGTGTGTGTGTGTGTGTGTGTGTGTGTGTGTGTGTGTGTGTGTGCGTGTTCTCCGTGTGCTTCATGGGTTTCCTCGTGTTTCCTCTCACAATCCAAAGACATGCTAGGCTGATTTCCAAATTGCACACAGTATGTGATTTGGTGTATTAAGTATGTGCATGTGTGAATGTGTGTGTGCTTGTGCCCTGTGATGGGTTGTCATTATAACATGAGTTTACCATACTCAGGATAAGCAGTATGGAAGATGGATGGATGAAAAAGAAAACTGCTCCCAATCTAGTGCAAACTCACACAAATGTTTAGTTGCATAAGACATACTGTATATGCAATTGTAAGAAATCTGTGATTATGAATGTGTGGCTGCTCACAGGATGTTTAGCTTTAATCTGCTAAATTAGCATTATCAACATATCACTGGGTAATCTGCTAGCCAAAAATAAATGAATAAAGAAATATACAAATAATTTCTTAAATTGAAAATTAAATTACTTTTCAAATGTTTTACTTTATTTCATGACCAAAACCTCGGGCAATTCTCCTTTTTAATTAACTGGTGCAAATAAATTGAGTTTCTCTAGTTGATTTTATAGCAATTGCATTGCATCATCTCCAAACATTTAACAGTAATTAGCAATAATCATCTCTTTAAAAGAGTCACATTGTGTTGTTTCGCAGCCTGAAATGAAGACACAGTTTTAGTTTGATCCAGCTGTATTTACTCAGTGCAACTTTATATTTTTAAACTTTTTATCCAGCTGTATTTACTCCAAGTAAAAAAATTAAACAGAACCACTGATTTGGAAAAGGATCAGCACACCTAAAAATAACTTGTAAACTCAATTAGGTGACGCTAATAACTTTCTCAATGGCACACAAAGCTTATTAGCAATATTTGCCCACTCTTCCTTGACATCTCTCACCAGGCAGTGGGTGTTGTAGGGTGGGGCCTCTGTGGATCAGACTTGTTTGGCTGGTGCATCGCATGGGGCTCGATCGGACTGGGATCTGAGGAATTTGGAGGCCGGGTCAGCGACCTTGGGTCCTTTGCATGCTGGGTCCGGTGCATGGCAGGCACTGGGTGTTCTGTTGCCTCTTTATTGTGTCCAGCATTTACTTATTTTGCAAGTTTTGCTGTACTGGCCTTTCTGTGGGATTGGACCAGAGAGGCCAGATCAGAAATATCTCACTCCACACAGTGTGCACCAAACACACGCATGTACAAGAAGAAGAAAGACCCGGACCGAAGTTTCTCAGCAAAGTAAACAGAACGGAGCTGGGATATTTAAACATGAGTGACAATTACTCAACCATGATTTCTACAAAAGGTGAAGATTTGAAAGAGGACAAAACATTCTTGCAATTTCATGCAGTGTGTTGTTTGGATTTCTGACACTTGAAAACAACTAGTACAAAATCTTTGTGTGATGAGAGGTCATGACTGATGAAAAATGTCGTCGTGGTCATGAAACTATTAATTATTTTACAAGGTGTTAAATTATAAATAAATAAAATGGAGGCAGCAAACAAAAAAACAAAAGATTTTTATTCTGTTCCCTGCAGCCAAAACCACTGAATGATTAGCACGTGTAAGTCAATGGTCATTTGTGTCTGTTTTGTGGTTTTAGGGGCCAAAGGTTAAAGGTCGAGTGTGAATGAGTTTGTCTGGAAATGTTTAGAGAGAGGAACATTGACCGGGCCCTCAGGCACACACCTGCAAACAACAGACATACACACACACAGAGAGAATAACTGTAGGATAAATATTAGTAGGAAAATGTTGGATTTCATGTATCTTTGAATGAATGAAGTTGTCCTGGAGTTTATACACAGAATTTTATAACAAAAAGGATGTGAATGATAATATAATTATAAGTTAAATTTATTTATTTATTTATTTGAAATATGGAGTTATTATTATTATTATTATTCAGTTTTTTTTTTTTATGAAACTGCTTGCTGTTTGCATAAATAAAGAAAACTTTGAAGCTGGGGCGGTGGGAGGGGGGCGGGGCGGGGGGTAGTTCTCTCTCTTTCTCTCTCTGTAAACTACATAACTATAACTAACCATAACTGAGCCAAAGCTATCCATTGTCATAAGCAGCATTACAACAAACATTTCACTCAACCCTCGATGAAGCCCTAAGTCTCTGTAACCTGGAGTGCATTGAATGAATCAGTACATAAAACTGCCTTCCAGCCCTCCTAACCCTTTAATTTCCTCACTATAATAAAGCACAGATAATCACAAAGGTCCTGATCTCACAAAGGTTAAGTTTAATATTCACTGGTTCTTTAAAGGTAATTAGACAAGTAAACCTTGGGGAATACCGATTATAATTACCCACGTGTTGAGCTGCCTTTATCTGACTGTTATTGCTGTGTGTAGATCCTTATAAGTTTCTGCACATAGACCCTCAACTATCTACTTTCTTTCTTGTCTGTTAAATTCACAATCTAAAAAAGTCATGAACTTCCAGTTTCCTGTTATTTCTGCCTTTATAAAGTTTATGACAATGGATTTAACTGTGGTTTGACCAGAACACCCTTCTGTCAAGTCAGACCCACATTTCCAGAGGACTGGCATCCATGACCACGAATGCACCCTCATGTTCCTGAGGTGGCTTTTTAGACCGTAATAGCAGGGAGGGGAAAAGAGAGGAGTGGGTGGTCACGGTTTTTATTGAGTGTGTGTATATGTATTTGTGTGTGAGTGAGGTCCCAAGATCGGTAAAAATCACCTCATTTTTCACTTGAGTGGCTCTCTTTAGGTCTTACACTTTTCTTTAGACACCCTCCCTATCTAGCCCTTCAGAAGAGAATTCCTCTACTGAGTGTGAACCCCTGAACAGCCCCCCCCACAACACACACTGAGGGGCATTCAAAATGCATTAACGGCAAATCAATGAAAAACACTGAAAAAGAAAAAAAGAGAGAGCAGGGCAAGAAAAATCTCCTTAGCAACATAATCTGGCTAGCTTCACGAGAACCAGACGAGGAACTGAGAAGAAAAGGGAACGAGGCAAAACAGGGAGGGTAGGAGGAAAGAACGAGAGGAGGGGTGGGATTGTGAAGCATTTAAGCAGGGAATAAGGAACTGAACGGCAAGAGGCCTTGCGCACAGACACCGACAAAATGGGGAATTAACACAAGAGAAACTGTTCCTATTTAACACAAGGCGAAAAGCGACTATATTAACCCCCCCCCCTTACAGGCTAGCATCAGGGGGCAGGGGGACTAACAGGAGGGGGAACTGTTGGAACTTTTAATGCTCGCTTACTCCCACCCGAGTCCCAAGGGAACTTAGGAAAGTCAGAAATAATTGGCCACACTTATTCATTAGGGATAGAACCAGGTCCCAATCAGGGTTGTTATATACATTATTCACTACTTACACACACCTTTGTAGCAGATCTTTAACCAAGCTCCTCTTTGTCCTTTATTTCCTTAGATATCGAGTCCAGATTTTCATTAGGAAACGAAGTGTTCAGGTTTTTTATTTTTTTTATTTTAGCTATTTAAATGTCTTTTTTCTCCCATTTTGGTCAGCCCAAAAAACACATTTTAATGTTCTATTTTTCTTAGCCTAAAATATAAATCTAAACTTCTATCTATCTATCTATCTATCTATCTATCTATCTATCTATCTATCTATCTATCTATCTATCTATCTATCTATCTAACAATTCTGAATTAAAAGTACAGAAGGATTATTTAGCCCCACATCTGCATATAATTCATCTTTGTGTTATGTGTGTCACTTGTATATGCTAAAGTAAGAAGTTTGTTGTTATTTCCCCCTTTTTTTTTGGAATTCACAATTGTCAGCGGTCGGTATCTGTTCAACCTTTAACCCCTACTACATGATATAGCCAATGCTGGAAGTGTAAAACTTAATTAGTAGGTCATTAAAAGCTGCCCTATAAACAACAGGAACTTTACTGCCACCCCACCACTTCTCTCACACACACATGCACACACACAAAACTCCCTATAATTTTCTGGAATTCTTGATAACTGATAATAATAATAATAATAATAATAATAGTTATTATTATTATTATTATTATTATTATTATTATTATTATTATTATTATTATTATTGTAGTGCTCAGCATATAATTTAAAATATTTAATAATTCACAACCTGGCATATTCAAAAGCTAGACTTTAAATTCCAATTCAAATTTTATTTGTCACATACACAGTCATATACAGTATGATATGTAGTGAAATGCTTATATGACCACTCGTGACCTTAAAATCAAGCTTATCAACAGAAATAAATTATGTGAGGGAATAAGAATAAAATATATGAAAACTTAGCTGTAGAAAAAACAGAAGACAAAATATAAAATAAATTGGCTGTACAAAATATAGGCAATATGGAAAATATGGAAACTGTGTGGAAATTGATATAGAATTTAAATAGAAATGTCTGGGGAGTGTGCAAATAGTGTGCAAAATGAAATGTAATATAAATGTAAATGGAGGGTGTGAGCAATGTCCATAAAGTGCAAAAACTGTGCAAAAAATGTTTTAAATATACCCAATATGTGAGAAAAAACAGAGGCACATGTAAATGGAGGGACATACAGTACATTTAGATTAAGTATTTAGTATATTTGTTTCCGTATTAATATCCAAACTGATTTTTGCTGAAAGTTTTCTTTCTGAAGTTAAATCCTGAAGCAGAGCACAGAGCAATACAATCGCCTCCAAAATCTCCAAAAAAGGATGTGTTCAACTGTGTTGATTTTCTGCGATACTCATCTTTTCGGATGCTCTAGACCTTTGAAATAGAGCTTATCTACCTTCTCATTTCACTTCTATCACACTCTGACAGACTGTCTCAGGCTTCCTAAACGCATGCTGAACCAAAGTTTCAGAAGATTATTTGTACTCAGAACTTGTATGGGGAATCCTGAGAGATTGCAGCTAAACTTTACCATGTTTAGCCTCATCAAACCATCCCCTTGTGCTGAGAGA
Organism: Clarias macrocephalus; assembly: GCA_011419295.1. NCBI lineage: Eukaryota > Metazoa > Chordata > Actinopteri > Siluriformes > Clariidae > Clarias > Clarias macrocephalus. Next base: position 194,987 of record JAAGKR010000417.1, read on the forward strand.
ACAACATTGTAAAGACTGTGAGATTAAGATAAAACGAGACAGACTTAAAAGCCCTGGCCTGAAATGAATATTGGAGGACAACTCCTAATACAAAGCCATTAACAAAGACAGTACAAAAGCAAACAGAGAGAAAGGAAGAGAGAAAAGAGGACGAGGCCGACTGAGACAGAGAGAGATGGTTTGACAGTGAGAGAGACGAGGGCCAGAGAAGAGAAAAAAGAGAGTGGTCTAAAAAGCAGTGATGTAGATAAACAGGGAGGCAGAGGGGCGAAAGAGATTAATAAAGACAGAGAAGTAGAGAAAAATAGAAATGGAGAAAGAAAGAGGGGCACTCTCTTTGTCCCCGATGGCTGATTTCACACCGACACAAAGGCCTCGGTGGATGTTTCATCCTTTCACGGGCGTTTTTTGCTGCCGTGCATTCAGCACTGTTCCTGTGCCGTTATGAAGTCAGGTCCATTCAGTGGGCGTTATAAATCACCGGTGCCGCCGCAGAGCGTGGCCAATCGTCCAATTACGGAGCGCGGCCGCCCCTGAACATGCCAGACAAAAGCGTCACAAGGCCCATAAACGACCCTCTAATCAGGCGGCGGGGAAAACGCGCCCAAAACAGGCCCCAACCGCCCGCCTCACGCCCGTATTCCATCATCCCCATGCCCTCACACTTCCTCCCGCCCACTTCAGCACACACACATACACAGCTGCAGAGAGTAGATGGAGGGGGAGAAGGGTAAAGAGGGCACACTGAGAGGGAGAAAAATGAGTTGGTGTTAGGACGCTGCGCTGAAGCCCCCCTCGGCCCTTTTCAGGCTGAGAGCCAGAACAAAAGCATACTGTTGCCATACTGGGCCGTTCATGCTAGCCAGTTAGCGGCCCCGAGAAAGTCCCTTCCACAGCTGCGGGAGCTCACCTTGTGCTGTGGGCTATTGTTGGACTGTTATGGGCGGCTCTGACATCCATCTTCAGGAACTGGGAGAGAGAGAGAGAGAGATGGAGAGAGAGTGAGAGGGAGAGAGTGAGAGAGAGAGTGAGAGGGAGAGAGATGCAGCTGCAGGATGAATAGAGATGAGGATAAGGTAAGAGAGAGAGAGAGACAGAGAGAGAGAGGGAGCAGCATGACAGGCAACAGGGCGACCCCACCCCCAAACTTACTGAGCAGCTGCCTTTCAGTTAAAAGTTAGCCCTGAGAGTGAGGGCGAGCAGCACAACCTACGTAAAAAGAAATAGAAATGGAGAAGTCCTGCTCTACTACATTGAGTCCAATGATGAGATCATAACTGGCTGGATTACACTCATTAATCTGTGCTGAGGTCATCGCAGGGGCATAAAGAGTTGAGCTTGTATTAAAATTTGAATGAGTTGCGGTGCTGGTGCTCAGAGGGGAGGCAGGTGTTGGCCCAGCTGTAAAGGTTACAGACAGTCCATCAGAGCCACCCTCTTAATGCAGCCCTTCTCTCTGCTGAAACCATCAGCATCCCATATAGCACTCTGAGTAAGCGAACCCCCGTCCTCCTCCTCTCTCCCTGTGCCTCTATCCCTCGCTCCTGCTCTCTCAAGTGGGTGCAGCTGCCAGGGGACTGCTGGTATCATCCATTCTCCAAGGACCTTTAATAGCACTTGGAACTATGACACTAAATATCCCCCTACGCTGCTCTGTTTTATTCATTAAATAGACCCTAGACACACTGCAGGCACATTAAATACCTAAGATCCAATACAGACTGCATGCGAGATATCGCTTACACAAAAGCACTTACGCACCAAATCTCCCCATTGCATTTTGAAATGCCCACTTAACAAAACTGCCCAGGAGAATAAGTACTGACATGGAATAGCTTTTTACCTTTTAAATAGAATAACAACAACTCCAATAATAATAATAATAATAATAATAATAATAATTATTATTATTATTATTATTATTATTATTATTGTTGTTGTTGTTGTTGTTGTTATTATTATGTGCTGAATAATGAAATATCCATTTTGATGCATATCTTATAATAACAATAAGGAAATTAAAGCTTTACAATATTAAAATTTTACAATAATTAGACAATATTTGTTGAGTAACCACTGATGTGTATTACATAAAAAATAATTATTAGCTATTATTAAAACTATTATTAGCTGTTATTCCTGTTATCATTTATCATTATCATTATTGTTGTTGTTGTGTTTCAGTTTCAATGCTTCAATATGAAACATGAAAATAAACCGTATAAGCCCCATAGTTCCCCATATTGTGAAACAACGCTGTAAATGTTGCATTATCTTCAGTTAAGGTAAATATTTCTGCACCAGTTTTATCTCACTCCATTTTCTATATTCTGAGGGATACAACAGTACTAGTGAGTACATTCTGAACACAATTAGACACTCGTGTCTTGTCAGGCCAGAGGCCGAGGGTGATTATCATTCAGGTGGAGCAGCCGGCTGGGCCGTTTGGAGAACTCTTTCTTTGGTCTCTGGTCCTAAAAGGCCTGGGCCGGCCCACAGAGCAAGGGAGGAGGGAGGGATCGATTTGATTCTAATCGGACCATGAAAAGAACATGATCTAACTGCTTTCAGCTGGGGGTGCATTTTTGGACCACTCTTCTATTTGCTCTCCCTCTTTGCACTTGTCTTTCATTCTTTCCCTCTCTTTTCTCTTTCTTCTACTCTGTCTTCTTCTCTTTTAAAAAACACAATATAGCTGGCTGACTCAAAAGGCCCTGAATGTCTCATTAATGACTTTGTAAATTCATGGATGAAGAGATTTAAGGAAGCCTGGAGGAGCAGGGAGGAGAGGAGAGTGTATAAAATTTCTGGTGGTGGTCAGAGCACCAGGCTCAGGGGCAGTGTGCTGAAAAGTGAATGAGATTGACCTCTGCCACTGCATGCGCTTTGGGCATAAAGAGACAACTAGGGTTTGACCAGGGCTTCCTGATGCTGAATGGAGAATAGTTTGAATGACGAGGCACTGTCTGTCTGTATGATCCTAATTTCATGGAAGATTTCTACTTACTCAATTAAGTGAGGGTTATATAAACAGATTTTTTATTTTTCAGAATATTATCCTACCCAAACTGTAATTTTAATCTTTGCAACAATCTGGTAAATGTTAGTTTCTGTTGGTACTAACATTTACAATATTTGCCAAGGTTCCAAGGTTTGCTTTCCATTCATGCTTTCCACGGGTTTCCTCTGGGCACTCCAGTTTCCTCTCACTGTCCAAAGACGTGCAGATGTGTGTGCGCATATGTGTATGTATTTCTGCCCTCGGATGGATTGTGAACCACAGGCCTCCTGTGAACCTGTAAGAGATAAGAGGTATAGAGAATGAGTGAGTGAGTAAGGGTATGAATTGTAAAAACTATATTTATTATATGTATAGATTTATAATTTTATAGTCCTAAAAGTGAAACATGTTTAATAATATATTTGGAACAATAATATATTTGGATCTATCTATTCATCTATCTACCTATCTATCTACGTGTGTGTCAGTTCAGGTACTGGGATTGCATTAAAAAAAAAAGTCACATGGGCACCAGGTTATTACTTTAAGGAAGTGGTCTCCAGCCATTTTGCATGTATGTAACAAAGCATAATAAAATGCATAATCGATATATCATACTTTAACACAGAATTGATGTGAGGTCCTGAGTTTGTTTCCCTGTGATGAGATGGGTCCATCTAAGAGTGATGGGAGACAATCATAACCAAAGTGTTTTCCTTATGTCCAGTCTGTTTTGTAATTTCATTTTTGTTGCTGTCACTGCAGACATCCCCACTTTATGAAGTTGAATTTCTCTCAAACACACTTTTAAGGCCACATCTATGGTATTATACAGAGCAGCTTGGAGCATGTGCATCACCTGTTGCAATAAACCAGTAATAAGACTCTACCTGTCTTCCTTTTTTTAAAGAAGCTCTCCAGAGATGTTGTTTTTTACTCATTTTTAGCTAGAGTTAGCTTGTAACATTAGCTTAAATTTATTCTGCATCAAAAACCCATACAGAGAGATGTGGACAGACAGAAAAAGGTACAGACGGAAGCGAATGGGAATGATCTGATCGTTTTCTAAATAAAAACACTCTGCAGACTCACATAGTCAATAAAATAGATATAAAATAAATATACATTATTCATTCTTTCTGTGCTGCCCATTACCCGACCACAGCCCAGTGGTGAGGGCCCACTGCTTTAAGGGCCACCACATTTACTTCATATCTACAGAAATTGTATCACCATGCATTATCCTGTTACACATACTCAACACCAACCTATCAATTAGCCCCAGACAATATGGCAACAATTTAGGGTTACTGCCATTGGGTCTGTCATAATTTTTCATTTAGTTCATACAGTCTTTTTTTTTATCCATTTTATGACAGATTGAAAAATGGATACAATTTGATGCTGTTCAGAATCACTGAAAAACAAACATCATCTGGTGAGGGTCAGCTTTCTTGGTGGAAAAGCCGTGTTCATGAGAAAGTTCAGGTTGACCCGACCTGACAGATCAGAATTGACCTTTTTGTCTGTGGTGAAAAACAAAGACACAAGTGTAATGTGTTAACATAAGTGCACTTTAAAGATTCTTTAATTAATTAATTAATTACAGAGATGAACTGCTCCATAACAGTGGTTATTGCTCTGTAAAGAGAAGATATGTTGCTGAGGAAACCAACATCAGCGCATATCGTAGCACTGTAGGGAAAACTCACAAAGCATGTGGAGAACATGCAAACTCCAAAAAAATTAGAGGCGAGATTCAAACCCTCTAGTCTAGAAGTGTACGGATGCAGGGTGACAGAGCTAACCCCTGAGCCAACTTACCTCCAGTTAGCATTAATACAAAATCTAAATCCTAGAAAAGGCTAAAGCGCTGGTTTATCTTCAATGTAACTTGCATCATTTCGTCAAAGGATTTTGCTTATCCAGCCATTCAGAAAAACATTCAAGGAATGAGATTTTTTGGAGATTAAAGTTTTACACAGAAACAGATCTACTGAACTATTACTTTTTTTTTTGTGTGCCATTATCTGGAAACAATGGCACAATCTGTGCACTTGAAGGAGGTTTTCAACCAAAACCATGGAACAACATTTCATAGAAACAAATAACAAAAATACTAAGATTTAATTAAATGACCTCTAGCTTTGATTATAGCACACTATATGGCCAGTTTGTGAAGAAAATCTTCATTGATGTGACAACCTGGTCATTCAGAACATTCAGGTTTTTAGCTGACTTTGTTTTATTGCCACATTACATTGCTGAGCCTAGACCTGACCAACTGTAACAACCCCAGATCACAACACTGCCTTCAGAGGCTTGTACAGTCGGCCAGTGGGCACTACGCAATATATTTCAAATATCCTTAGTTGTTTTCTTTGCTTCGTGCACCCCAATAATGTGACCCTTAAGAAACAGAGGCTTTTTTTTGCCCAGGTACTGTGATAGGTATTTTCAAATATCAGTCAGTATGAATATGCTCATAATGTTAGTTGTCATCATTTCCCATGGCCTGTCAATTACATTTTTTTTTTTTAGCAAACAGCGCTGCATTCTTGTCAGAGAGAAACATAAGTAGTTTCCTTTCCATTAATCTGAATCTAATTTGTGGCACACATTGTTAATGACAAACACTGAACACATTGAAAAATGAAATGTCACAACTTAATACTAATTCATAAAAATGATAGAAACTTGGTCAGGCTTCGATGAAGCTTGTACACGTGCTCCCAACTCCCAACCCAATGAGTTGAACTTCCCATAATTCACAGCAGCAGGCAGGTGAGGGAATACAAATTCTGAATAGTGTGGGGGACGCCACGTTACTGCCTGCATACAAATTTCCCTCCCCAACCCCCTGCACATACACGCATACCACACATATACTCCTATGGTCGAACTCAAGACAAAGCAATAGACACACTTGAACTTCTCTCAGAGAGGTGCAGTCTAGTGTCTTTGTAACAGTCCTCTTCTCTTTTTCTATAGGGACACACCATTAAGGCTCTTCGGGGCTATTTATGACACAAATAACCACACATCCAACACTATCAACAAAAACAACACCTGAAAATCTGAAAACCATGACAATAAACAGGTCTTCTTGGGTCCTCGTTGAAGAAGCAGACAGACTTGTCTTTGATAATTTAATTAGTCCTTTTTCATGCAGCTATTTGAAGAGCACCCCAAACCACAAAGTGGTTTTCTTTTCTTGCAAATTAATTGGCTAGACATTATAATCATAAAGCTGCTCTTCTAGTGGTGAGGAAAACAGCTCAGGCTCTGATCGAGGCTAATTAGATTAGATTAGATTAGCTGTAATGATGATAGTGCACTATATGTAAGGACAATTATTGCACACTATGGTTGTTTTGATGAGAAAAAAGTGTGGGTGTGTTGGGGCAAATACTGGAAAACAATGATAATATGCTGTCTCTCAGACGCTGAACTATTCCAGGTGGTCCTGTATGAACCACACTGGTACTCACACTTCCACTGTTACAGTATGTGAGGCTTTAGAATTTAAGCAAGCTTTTAATACTTGGGCAGGAAGAAAGTCTAAACAAACACACAAGGACGTAGAGGAGCTTTAATGCCCTTGTAAACATATGGCCTAAAAAGACAATGAATATTAGCCATAGTGTGAGGAAGGGAATATATGAACAGTTAAACAGCAAAATGAGCTGAAAACTCAATTTATTCATTTTTTCCCCTTAAAATAAATTCATAAGGATGATGAAAAATGAAAGATTTTGTGTATATTTTCTTTGTCACAATATTAGGTCAAAATGGTTTGGGTTATTTCTGATAGAACTTTGTCTGATTTTGCTAAATGGTATAAGTCTACCTCCCACATTTTTATTCCAACGGATGAATCAGCCTGCAGTTGTGCTTGCAATTATTTAAGCATGCAATTTAGTATAACATTCATTCCCGCATAATACATAAACACCTGCATCAACACCACACTTAACTGCCTGTCAAAAATATTAACCTTGATGTGCATCATGTCTCCCAAATGCAGCAAAAACAGCCCTAGTGATAGCAGAATCAAAAAAGTAGAATCATCAATTTGGAAGTGAACCAAACAGGTCCAGTACACCAAGCGTCCCATATATCTTTAAGTATATAACAGGATGTTCACACAACACCCAGTTGTATAATGTCCTGTTTCACAGAACATACTGTACGCATTAAGTCACACATACTGTACCATTAGCTCATGAATTTTGGGGTAACTGCAGTTAGATTTCTTATTCATAACAACTGTATGGGTGTGAACTTTAATGTAACTCATCGGTTAAAATGATGTCACAAAATTATGCATAATTAGGGACAAGACTGATTTGAGTGACAGCTGCAGTGCATGCTCTAGACCACTAGCTGTCTGCTCCTGTATTCATCACTTTATCCTATCAGCTATTGGAATCATTGTAGTTGAACTTACCACAAGACATGTATAAGTTGCCACAGGGGAACGTGTTGGGTATGAATGATTACTTTGAAATTGATTAAACTCAATGTTAGCATGTAAATTGTAGTCACCTAGCTAGTTTATGGTAACTGAGGTCAGTAGTTAGCCAGCAGCTAGGCTCCATTTACTCCACCCACTTACACATTTATGGATTACCCAGTAGTTAGACAGTCAATTCCTGCCAAGATGAGAACTTCTTCGATTGAGCTTCAAAATCTGTTTAGCAACATATGGTTTTACACTGTAATTAGTATGTTTATGCAATAATTACAATTAGGCCTAATTTCATTCCTCCTCAGTAACTGCTTCATCCTGGTCTCAGGGCACCTGGAGCCAATCCTCATAATACTGGGCACAAAATGGGACCCAAGTCCGTTGCAGACACCATCCTCATTAATTCATTCATACCTAAGGGACAAATCAGCATAATTAGCTCACATAGATGAATGTTTTTGAACAGGCGGTGGAAACTGGAGAAACAGGAGGAAACCCAAGAAACACAAATGTGATTTGAACAGTATATTGTAATTAATGATGTATTTAGAATAGAAAGTATAATTATGATAAATAGGGTTAAGAAGGCCTGTTTAATAGCCTACCAGTCTTCACATATGCTTTTTAAAACAGATCATGTGTTTATACTTGTGTGTAAAATATAGTCTAAGAAATACAGAGCAAGTTACATCTTTATTCAGCAAAGAGAAATAAACACATGGCAAGTAAAGCTCTTCTGTGGTGATGTAGAGAAGAGGGAAAAAATCCTCTATTATTGACGAAATGTGTTCTGGATACCAATTTACTCCAAGGTCTTGACAGCAGTCGTCCTTCTCTTTCTACTCATTTAACAAGTGGACCCCCTCACAGAGCTCGACACAGTGCTGTGTAGCTGAGAAAATATCTGTGAATGTCTGAAAATGTTAATGCAACCTTGATTACAGCATGTGCCTCTGGGTCTTAGATCACCGTTAGACTACTGACTTCTCTCTCCCAGTGCTATAATGAACATCAATGTAATTGAAAGAAACACTTATCTTGCGCAACTCATTCAACACCCAGAGGGAAAGAAATTAATTGGCCGGGGGAAAAGGAAACACAAGTAAACAGCAGAGTCTGTGAGTGAACGCATGTGATGAGAAGAATCAATAAGGCAAAAGCATCCACATATCTTTCTGGCTTTTATTCATGTCAAAGTGCTCCCAGTGGGTCCCAATGATATCACACTATGTGCACAACAACTCTAATACAGATCTTTATAACAAGCAGGGTTAGAGCAGCATGTCTACAGTTTTGGAGACCAATTAAGAGTTTAAGTGATGTGCGCATGTCATATACTGAATATGAGCTCAGTGCATATCCAGACTCAGATCCCCACACAGACCTTCAATGACCCTGGGATTAAAACCATACACAGCTCAGAGACTTTACTTAAGCAGCGAAGCGAGATACAATCGGTGTAATGTTGCCTTGCCAATTTGGTCTTCGCCATACGCCAGGTCATTTGGAAAGATTTGTTTGCTGTTACAGACCTGAGAACTGTAATAAATTGATGAGGCAAAGTTGCAGGCCACTTAATGATGTTTATCCAGAATACGGAGAAGAACATGCTTTGTTCAGCTTCACAGAATCTGTCGACAATTACTTCATTATCGTATTGAATATTGTCACCCTCTCACCAAACATACACAGAACCCCAAACAAACCTCAGACATTCCCTCTGTTCCTAAACACATCCATGTAACTCAAATAATATGTCTGAATTATAGAAATTTATTCTAAAAACACTAACATTCTTGTCATTAAGACTGTTGGCCAGGTGTGACCAGGTGAGACTATTTAGAAAAAAATGCTTCAACTTGCCTTCAGTTTGCCCTAGAGAGTAGGCATTGGAGCAATTGAATGAGGTCATGTGGTCTGGTGAGTCCAGTTTGCCCCTATTCCAGGGAGACGGGCATATCAGGGTAAAAAGGGAAGCGATGCACCATCATGCACTGTGGCTACTGTTCAAGCCGTTAGAGGCAATGTTATAATCTGGGGTTGCCTCAATTGGTCAGATCTAGGCTCAGCAATGTCATGTGGAAATTAAATAAAGTCAGCTGACTACTGTACCTGAATGTACCAAATGACAAGGCTACCACACCTATGATTTTTTTTCTTCTCAGAAACTCATTTGGCCACCATATTGTGTGCCATAATCAAGGTGAACAAAATAGTAAAGTGTGCATTTTTGTAGATGCATGCTTTGTATATATTGTGGGAATAAATGGCAGGGCTATACTTTGGTTTAAAATGTTTTTTTTTATCATCTACTTTAACTAACTTTTTCTGTAGAGGTGTTGTAGGAATCTGGAGCCTATCCCAGGGGACTCCGGGGACAAGGCGGGTTACAGTACCAGTATTTTGCATAGCACACAAGTGCACACACACATCCACTCTCACTTACACACAACAATTTGCAAATGCCAGTTAGCCTACTCTGCATGTCTTTGGACTGTGAGAAGAAACTGGAGGACCCGGAGGAAACCCACCAAGCATGGGGAGAACCCTCAACCGAGGTCAGAATGCTAGCCACTATGCGACTGTTGCCACTTTTTAAACAATTTTTGTGGAATCTCACACAATATCATTTAAAATGTAAAATTACCCAGCATAGCATTAAGTAAAAAATAGGTCTGATGTTTTTGTGGTACAGACTGTTAGCTTAAATGATTATACAGAGTTAAATGACCCCTAGATATTGTGTGCAGGGCAAATGCTCCTAATTAATGTATTTAAGTGTAATAAATTAATAAAGTGACCTAGGCTGATGGCAATTTTTAATGAATAATTTTCAAAATGCCTTGAAATGAAAGTAAATGCATTAAGTTGCAAAGTTGGTTAATTGCTATTAAGAAGAAATGCTGCATGATTATGGACTTGACTTGAAACACTTGACTTTAAAACAGATGCATTTATGCATAACAGTTTCAAAGCCAGTAATAAGGCTCAACCTTTATTGGACTTGTCTATAGTGGTTGCATTTTAGTAATCTTTTACTGATAGCTGATAGATTTTAAACCTGTCAACCGAAATTGTGCCCAGCTACCACTTATGCTTTGTTTTAAAATGGTTAAATTGTGAAATCCTTTCCTTAACTTAAGGCAGTTGTTGCTGTCCTAACTGCTGTGCAATGCATTGAATTAAAACTAAATGTGTTGAAACATTGTATAGATTTTCTAAAATACTTGAGAAGAACAGTTTCTCTCATTACTTCTTAAATTAATGTCAATCGAATCAGTCAAATAGCTCATCAGTCAGTGAGCTTGTTTATTCACATTTTAAAATATTAGTGTTACAAATTTGATTCGATCTAACTTGTAGAAAGCATTGCTCCCCATCTCCTAAAAGCCATTCTAATATATGATACCTACAATCAAATGATGCCTCTTTCACCTGGCTGCATTTGGGGCTGAACCACAGCTTCGTAAACCAGAAAGAAGAGTCCCACTGCCCTCATGAGTAGTTGCGTTCGGGTTCCAAAAATGCCAGTGTGTGGCTTGGACTCTTTTGCATAAAAATTGAATCACTCATTAAGACATAAATTAGATTTTGACACACACAGGGCACCCCCAAACCCCCACCTACCCCCTATACTCTATCTGAAACTATGAAGTGAAGTGTAGCCATTGCAGCTGCTATTCACACACAGGAGATAATTGGCAATGAAAAGTCAGTGCGCGCCATTGCGCTGTCCGTGGGATCATTGTTCATTTTCCCCCATTGCCTATTGAGCACTACACTGAAAACCTGAGTGTTTCCTTTCAGTTTTCGGTATTCACTGCGTGTTGCCTGGTTACTCAGGACGGGGGGAAATACTGGCCCCATTAATCACAATGCAACTTTTTCTTAAGGAGGCGTTGATACACGTTAACGACGCTCCTTGCACAAAGCAATGATGGACTTCTTCATGTCCTATGGGAAGTCCATGAAACTGCTATGAATACTGCAATGTTGCTGACTGCCAAACTGTCATGCATTTAGCCTATAGGCTAGTCAAGTATGTTGTACCTACACAGACATGCGAGAAGGAAATAGACACTTGTACCGTTACACCAAAATTTGCTGTCCAGTCTGATGTAGAACTGTTCCAGATACAAATAGCTAGGAACACTGACAATTTAGCAAACATTGACTTTAAAGAAGAGACCCAGTTGAACCAGTCTTTGTGCTGTTCAAAGATTTGTTAAGTGGTTAAATTGTGTACTTGTTTTATTTCTAAGTTCATTGTGCTTAGTGGTACTCTTCTGATCAGTTTATGGCCCAGTCAATATATGCTGTATGCAGAATATTCCTCAGTACCTGATTTGACCAAGCAGTATGTATTTTATAGCCTCAATAATGGTCTAAAAACACCAGACAATAGTAGATTATTAAAGCACTGATGCCGCATGTGTCTTTGACAGACCTGCCGACTTTGCAAGGCCGCTTAGCTTTTTCTAAATCTTTCTGACCAGGAGACGGCATGAGTCCTGCCACCCAGAGCAGAATCAAAAAAGCCAAACGGCCTCCCCTTAAAAGGACTTGTTTTCCTCCTGAGTTATGAAAGTAATGGAGAGGTAACAGGGAGCGCGCGGTACCCGACAGATTAAATCCCCTTAAACCCTTCCACGTGGCCCGACTGCTTGCGGCAATTACAGAGCTCATTACAGACTCATAACGGCTCTGGTCTGCAGGATTACTGAGCACACAATCACTTCTTTTCGGAAAGGTTTAACGGGGAAAATGTACACCGGTGAAGCTGGGACGATGATGTGGACACGCACTGCGCAACGATTTACCCATCTCTCTCTCTCTCTCTCTCTCTCTCTCTCTCTCTCTCACACACACACACACACACACACACACACAAACACACACTCCCTCTCTCCCTCTCTCTCAAGCACACACATACATTCTCTCTCAATCTCTCTTTCACACACACACACACACTCCCTCTCTCTCTCAATCTCTCTAACTCTCAAGCACACACATACATTCTCTCTCAATCTCTCTCACACACACAAACACACACATACACACACTCTTTCTCACTCTCTCAAGATTCAAAGATGTTTTTTGGCATGACAATAAACAACAAATAAATGTAGCCATATAAAATAAAAGAATCTAGACGTTTAGTTCTGCAGTCAAACATAAAGTGACACTCGTCTCTCATTCTTTTCATTCTCTCTCACCCTCTATCGCATTCTTTCTTCTGTTTTGCATTCATGTTTTTCATTTTTCTTTTTCCCATTTTTTTTATCTTACTCATCTCATTCTTCTATTTTCTCTCTCTCTTCCTCTCTCTCTCTCTCTCTCTCTCTCTCTCTCTCTCTCTCTCTCTTTTCAAATCATTACGCCCTGTTCACTCCATTACAGCAATTACACCCCGTTTGACAGATGTGTTTGTTTCTTTCCACTGTGCCTGGGCCAGATTTAAGGTCTTATTCTGCTGTGTTAAAGAACGAGGCCTCTCCTGATTCCAGCAATTAAATACATATGAGAGCAGACTCCATGTGTTAAATTAGCAGCAAATACTGACATGAAACCGCCGTTATTAGGCAGTTTACCCCCGCTCCTCAATTAGCCTACTGTAAGTCTGTATTTACTCACCCCTCAGTCTCTTTAAAAGCATGATGAATTATGGCTATGTTGGCTGTGATTTACATTTTAACCAAACAATTTAGATCAAGGCCTGTAATCTGGGCTGCAGGATTAATGGCGTAATTAACGGTAATTATTTTGATGGTCTCGACTTTTTAGTGGTTATTTTGTTTGGTTCCATCTCTTCTTATTTGATATCAATGACAGCAAACATAATATAAATAAATACCGTATAAGGTACACCTTTTATAATGTACAAGTATTTACTGTAGGTATGTTATAAAATACCCAATATATCTTACATTAAAAAA